>PVIA01005874.1:0-107185 GCA_004024845.1 Tonatia bakeri
GGCACTGTGTCACATCCAGAGCACCGATCCAACCTAAAGACGTTCAAGTTCAAATTAATTAGAAATCAACTGTACTTCCCAAATAAAAGATGGTGGCAGGCTGAGTTTGGCCTAATGGTTCTGAGTGTGTGACTCTCTCTTACATGGTTAGTTATAGACTCTGTTTATAAAAGAAACAAATTTGCAAGTTCAAACATTCTCCAACAATCTAGAGCTTTCTGGCTACTTTTCTTAATTGTTGTCACTAACATCCATACATGGAGGGATAGTCGAAGATAAGAATGATGAGTCATCTCTTTTCAAGTCCTACTTCAAATCAGAGAAGGGACAACAAAGGAACAGGCCTGTCTTTCCTTGAAGGGAGCAGAGAGAAGAGCCATGTTCTTTTTGATAAGCTCATCAGAAACACAGTAGGGCACCCGCTTTCAGCCACAACATTGGGGCCTCTTGGCAGTGATACAAGAGAACACAGATAATAAGGCTCTTTCTGGTCTGAATAACAACATAGGACGGCTACCAACAGCTCCTAAAAACCCACACGCTTGTGGGCAGGGCTGGCTACAATGAAAAGCATGTCAGGCGCCTAGGTGGACAAAACATCCATTTGCAACAGTTTCCTTAGAACAGCAATTTTCAACATTTTTCATCTCAGGATACACATAAACTCATTACTGAAATTCTGCAGCACACCAAAAAATACAATTTTTGCCATTCTGACAAAAAATAGGTGTAATTTTGATTCATTCACACTGGACAGCTATGGTTGTTGTCATTTGTTTATTTGACAACATAAGGGAAAAGAGACCAGTGCCCCTGACTACACAGTTGGGTACCGACTGTTTAGTTTAAAGATCCTTGCAGTACACCAGCATGCCAAGGCACATTGGTTGGAAATTGCTGCCTAGAGGATAAAATAAGTGAAACTTAATTTTCTGTAAGACGTTAGATTTCGTGTTAATTGATGATGCCATAGGCACAATTAGTAAAGACAAACATATAACGTGAACATCAGTGCAAGCCAAGCGGTAAATGCCTACAACGGGCTGACCAGAGACAACAGGTTTGTGTCCAGGCAGTTTCCTCCCAAACGGGAGTGAGAGAGGATTAGCACAGTTCTGCTTGTTAAGTTAATAAGATTCCAAAACAATACAAATTTTTGATACACTGTATTTCTCTGAAATAATACTTAAGACGTTTGTGATTTCTACTGTGCAGTCAGACCAACGCACACCTCGTCCACAAACCTGTTTTTAAACATCTCTTGTTCTTCAGTCCGAGTTTTCTCTAATCCTAGCTTCTCACTTGTGTGTAAGCCTCAGATTCTCAGTGTCTTTTGGGAATTTCCACCTGGATATCATGAAGATATCTCAAACTTTATATTCTAAAACTGAGTTTACCATATTTGCCCCAATTTTTTTATCTCTCAATTTCCTATTCTAGTCAGTCATATGTATCATCCAGTCCCTCCAGCTACAAAAATTAAATTCAGCCCAGCTTTCCCTTTGCCACATGCATCTCATTGGTCTTAAAACTTACTTCATCATCACAGTTACTATTCATCAGAAATGTATTTTAAATTCCAGCTGCGTGATTTATCCTCTTTGCCACTTCTCATTTCACATCTGGATATTTTGGAGTATTTTTCTTTTTATTCCTAGGTAGACACTTACAACTGAATTTCAAACATCTGTATGAATAGTGGAGGTGTAATCCTATAAATCAGACACAACATCAGGGGCTGAAGAGCAAAGCAGCCTCCGAGCTCTGGAGCCAGCCAGCGCTGCGGCCGGTGCTAGTTCTGTGAGCATAAAGTGCTGTTCTTGGACCATAAAACGTTTCACCGACACCAAGATGGATCAGGAGAAAATAAGACCCCTCTGTTATCACGTCTAAGTGGAGACAGAGGGAAACACTGCACAGACCACAGGAAAGATTAGGCAACCCCTTTTCTTCCTTTCTCTTTTTATTGTTGTTCAAACACAGTTGTCTCTTTTTCTGACTCATGTGAGAGAACTTAGTATTTATTAGTCGATTTGTTCCTAATTATAAGCTTAATCTCACTTTGTTCCCTCTATGTCCTAGATAAGATTCATTCACGTAGCCAATCACGGTATCACCCCTATCTCCAGAGAGCAGCCAGTCCAGAGTAAATCCCCACAGCCTTCAACTCTTGCCAACATTACCTAATAAAAGTCTATTCCCTAGGAAAAGTCCCTGTCAATACCATCTTCCTGAAATACCCCCTTGGGTCCCCCTGGTGTGTACTTCCTTTATCCCAACAAGACCATTGATTCAATTTTGTTTAACTTTCTGTTTGTCTCTGGTCATTAACACTGATATTGAAATATAATGATCTGTTTACCTGAAGTTTCCTCTCTCAGCTGAGAATGCCTCTAGCAGCAAGTAATATAAAACCTGTTTTACAGTTATTTGCATAAGTAGGAACTAGCACTACAAAAAGTAGAGAGCGGTGTCTGCTACCCTGGGCTCTCCCCTAAAACAATGCTTTTGTGGATCCAGGCGCTTCCCATCTTTCAGTTCTGCCATCCTCAATGTGTCATCCTGATGGTTACTATTTTATCAGCAGATGGTCGTGATTGCACTCCCAGTCATCTCCCAGAATTCCAGGCAGAAAAAAAGATAAGGAGGAAAAGATTTTTGTTTTCTTATAAGTATTTTTAAAGAGGTACTCTCACCAGCTGAATAGAGAAACACAATGTGGACCAGGCCATCAGGGCCTTACGTGCGAAGCCTTGGACGTTTGGACACTTATCTTCATGAGAGAGGAGTGTCTGCTTTTGGACAATGTTTATTCCCAGCACCCAGTATAGCACCCAGCACATAATACTTCATCCATAGATTATTTCCAAATTTCATTATCTCTTTTAGACCTAGTGATTGACATTCTATTTAGAAAGGAGCTTTCTGTTTTCTCCCATGTTACTTATATATTGGTTTATTTCTTTTTATCAGTGTTTTTATTCAAGGCGTTATAAGCTGTTATCATGATGGGCTCTCTGATGCTCTCATTGTCCCAGCTTTGACCAAGAACAGCCTCTTCGAGCTGACCTCTGTGTCCTCTGACATGTCTCCAACATTCTTGGAGCGATCTCTTACTTTTTGGCAGGACACAGAGTTCTGGATTAAAGAAAACTAAAGAAACATAACAATTAAATGCAAAATAGAACCTGGCCTAGTTCCTGGACCCCAAAAAGGTTTTTTTTTTTCCTATAAATTATATTACTGGAACAATTGGCCAATTCAATTAGGTCTGTAGATTAGATAAGAGTACTGTATTAAACTTAATTTCTTTATTGTTAACTGAGAATGTAGTTTTGTTTTAGGAGAATACACCCTTCTGTGTTTGGGGGTAAAGGGGCATTATGTCTGTGACTTACTCTCAAAGGATGTTTAGGAAAAAATAATACAGAATTATGTATATATATTTATATGTGTATGTAACATGCTTACTATTACATAAATATGGAAAAGATTGCTAAAGCAAATATAAAATGTTATCATTTGGGAAATCTTGTATGTAAATATGTAGAAATTTTTTATATTGTTTTTGCTATTTTCTGTAATTCTGAATTCTTTTAAAATACCAAATTTAAGAGGACAAACATACAAAAAAGATCAATTTGTCAAGGAATTAAAAGTGGAGAAAATTACCCAGTGAAGGGAGTTATTATCACAATCCAGGGAGAAATGGCCCGGTGTGGACTAGGTGATGGAAGTCGTGGATGTGCCGAGATGTAAATGACTCGAGATACAAGTCAGAGGTGGAGCTGATGGGACTTGGCTGTGGAGTGTCTGTGGGGATGAGAAAAAGGAGTCATTAAGGAGGATGCCTGAGTTTGAAGCTTCAGCAACTTGATGGATGGTAGTCATTTACAGATATGGCAACTTGGAGAGAACGTTTTTGCCGAGAAGGAGAAATCAGGAGCTTTTATTTGGACATAAAATTTGAAATGGATTTTAGTCATCATCCAGGTAGAGATATATGACATCCATGAGTAACTCGGGGAGAAAAATCAGTGTCGAAGGAACTTTATGGATGTGGCCAGAATAAAGGTGGTATTTAAAACCACAGGACTAGATAAAATTACCTAAAGAGTGAATGTGGGAAGACAAGAAAAGACAGCCTCGAAGCACTACCATGTTTCAGGGTGGACAGACTGGCACTGCCATGTAATCTGTGAGGCTTGGTGAAAACTACTAATGCAGGGCTTTTTCCTGGAGAATTGTTAAGAATTTAAAGATGGTGACAACAGGCCATGAAACCAAGCTCAAAGCCCACATAAAGGGGGCAGGGGTCCTGTGCCAAGTTTGCATGCCCATGGAACCTGTCCGGTGGATAGGAAAGGAAGATCTAGTAAAGGGATTGAGAAGGAACACACAGAGAATTAAATCTCTGAGAGTGCTGATGTCACAGAAAGAAGAATTTTCAAGAAGGAAAGATGTTGGCTGCTTTGAATAGATTCAGATGAAGTACAAGAAATCTCTGAGAATTTGGTAACATGCTTACTTGAAAAAAATTGTTTAAGAATACTGGGTAAAGAGACCAATAGAATAAGATAGAGGTAAAGAAATAGAAAGAGCAGGTGTAATCAATTGTTTTGAGGAAGTTTTGCCCTGAAGAGAAGCAGAGAGGTTGAATGATAGATGGTGGAGAATTTGGGTTTTTATTTTTAAAGTGAGAAATGGAAGTGTCTATAGGCTGATGGTCACAGCCCCAAGGAAGAGGAGAGAATGGCAATGAAAGAGAGGGAAATCTCTCAGTCCAGCTGGTTGGCTTCTCCAGCAGTTTTCTCTGGCTGCTGAGATACGGGCACAGACGAGTTTGAGCGGAAATTCTCCATAGGCTTGTTGAATTTCTGCACAAATTGTGAGTAGAGGCACTGACTATAATTTGTTCTGGCCTATCTTTTCAGGGGTGATTGTGCAGCGAAGATCTGGAAAATAGAAATGTCTCCCTCTGGAGTAAAGGGCCGGCATGCTTCCTCTACAGCCTCAGTAAAATAACATTACCTTAATCATGCTAGAGACTGAGGTCTCCTAAGAATAGGGCTCCTCTCCTATGATGCAGCCCACTGAATGGGCTGGTGTCAACTGACCTTTTTTGTGTCACTTTGTGGGAACCCGATGAAAAAGTTTGATACTTGGGCTCCACTACTACACTACTGTGAGTAATAAAACTCTTCTTAATCTTTGATCTAGGAGGCTTGCGCCTTCTGCCAGCATCCATAAAATTGTGGCAGGCTAACTTGTTAGATTGTAAGTAGGGTAAAACTAATTAGACACTTTATAGTCCTTGACAGTGAGCCCCAAAGGAAACACAAAGTCAGATAACTGAAGGTGTTTTTAAGAGAAAGATTAAAATCTTGGGAACATAGAATCTAATCTGAAAAAATAGGAAAGTGAAGAGAGAAAAATGGTGGTGGCTGATAATAAATCTCCGTTCGAGTGAGCACGTGTGGTTGGAGATCTTGATCATCCTTGGGTGGAGATAATACAGTACGAGGTCAAGGCAGAGTGTGGCTGCTTGAAGTCAGTATTTCAGAGTTGGTGTAGTTGCTGGAGATGAGAGGTCCAGGGTATGACTGTGCAGTGAGTGGCTGAGGTTGGGTGGAAAAAAGTTTGAGGACTATTTTTTGAGACCACCTCAAATGAAGGAGGGCATTCAGGCTGTGATCCTAAATACTGAGACGTACCATGCTAGGGCCCTTGGCAATTTATCTTCGCCTAGCTCTCGAAGAAGGGGGTGGAAGTGGACAGAGCGAAGGTGTGTTTATTGTCTTTGACAATGCTCCCCCAGTGATTCTCTGGTCTCTTCTGTCCTGCTCTCTGTCCAACTCTATCACCTGGGCCCCCTCACCCTCAGCCTTCCTGTTGAATTCAGCCAATGAAAAGCACTGGCTGAAGCTTGGAGGACAGAAGAGGGGAAAGAACTTAATATATTTGCTTCCCTCCTTCATTTCCTTTTGGCTTTGCTGTGGTTCTGTGAGTGAAGGACTAGTCTCTCCAAAATCAGTTTCTGTCGACCAGCCCCTTTTCCTTGACCTCAGCTCTGAACAGACCTAAATATCTTTCCTTCACTTTTCCCTTTAGGCCTGTGAGCCATAAGTGCTTCCAAAGATTGCTAGGGTACCCCATGTGCCTCAAAATCACACGTTGGTTCTCTTAACCCCGCCACACCTTAGCACACAACCCCTTCATTAGAAAGCTTCTTCAGAGTCCCCAGGGTGTGCCTTCCATTTCCTGCTGGGACCTTAGCAGCTGCAAGGGTGTTGAGCAGGGGAGTGAGTGTCAGGAGATGGGGCACACAGAGGCCATTCTTACCCAAAATAGAAGAGTCCGATGTTCTCTCACACAGCCTTGGTGGGATGTTTTATCTGCTGGGGTCTAGTGTCAAGGTTATGGCTAATTTAATAAAAGTGCATTAGAAAAGTTTCTATGCTTTTCTAGGAACTGAGTATTGTGTGAATTTTTATCATGACAAGTATTTGTTCTTGGGAACTTTGAAAGTAATTGGTTCAAACATCTGGACTGAGTAGATTTTGAAAGTAATTTTTAAGATGTCTTAAAATTGTATGTTACTGTATTTTTTCTATTTTTCATTTTGGTTGTGAGTCAGATTTGCCATTTATATTCTTGTTTCAAAATATACATTAAATAGCGGTATACAAATGTATGAGCATTTGCTATATATAGTTCTTAGTCAAAATACACATATAAGGTTATTGATTGGCTTTTATACTCCAGGCACTATTGTAATTTACAATATCTATATCTAGACTTTCCTCTTCTCTTTGGGTTTCTTTCAGTTACACTTGATTATAATTTATATTATAAAGCTATTTTGTTCAATGTTTTAGAAATCAGTTCTTAATTTTTTTTAGTCTATTTCAGGAAGTTTTGCTTCCTCTGCTTTTACACTAATTTATTCATCTGCTTTTATGTTTGTGCATTAATAGTTTATCTATATAATTTCCATATTCATGTTTTCTTCATTTTTATTCTATTCATTAATCTTCAAATGATCACTATTTTCATTTACTTTTATAAAAAATTAAAACCTTTTTCTGTTTCCACAATTAAAAATCGCTGTCATATAAAATTAAAAACAAAGAAGACCAAAATCACATGTAATCCCCACAATGAAGATTAGCATTTTATATACATATCATTTCAATATTGTTTTCTGTCTGCATGTGTCAATATTCTTGGATTTTTTTTATAGAATTAAGAAGAGAGGCACTCTTCCTCCTGGGGGCACACCCACACCTTTCTTCCCCATTGGGCTTCGTCTCTGCGTCTCTTAAACTCTGTTGGTCCTCAGAGGCTTCCTTCCACGGGAGCAGTGCATGGGCAGCTGCAGCTCACCCTGGGCTAAGCCCTTAAACCTGTTGTCCCCAGCCCCCTTTTCTCTGACTTCCCAGGGAGCTGAAACAGCCCCACCCGCGTTCTCCTATTGCTTCTCTATCCTAAGCACTTCCGTGTTTCACTGTGCCCAGCTTTAATAAGCGTGCTTTCAAAATCAAAATTAAGAAGAGTCTGTACATGTAGATCTGTAACCACGTTTTTCACTAATTGTAGAGTGAGAATAGGTCTCCATACTGTTAAATATTAGCTCAAAATTATTTCTCATAGGTGCATATTTTCACACTCCATATATTCAACTTCTTGTCCTTTATAATTCAATAGTTATACCATCTCAAAAACTCACATATTAGAAATAAAATTGAAGTAAATGTCACTATAATTTTTTATGATCAGTGTGTATTTGATACTTATTAACAAATTTCTCTGCATTTACAGAAAATATGCAAAAATGCCTATTTTACCCTCCTCATAAGATGTTATTTTTAGAAAACTGACTAGTAGGAAGGTTGAACATGGTCTCAAGTTTGCTGTTCATTGGTGTTTCTCTCTCTCTGAATTATGTTCGTGAGCTATCTCCATTTTCTCTTTACTGTTGGAGGTCCATGCATGGAATGGAGGGTGAACTATTTGTCATGTGTGTTGCAAACATTTTTTCTCAAGTTATCATTTTCCTGTCTTATGGTGTTATATTGCTTTTGATGCTGATGTTTTTCATTCTTTTGTATGGGCATATCAAAGTCCTTTGAAAACATTTATTTATTTATTTATTCATTTACGTACTCAGGAAAGTTTTCTCCACAGATGCCGTATACAGCTTTCCTATTTTATTTCTCTGGAGAATCCTGACACACACATGTACTAAAAGTCATGAAGATAATCTTTGCTTTGTTTTTTGAAGTTCGTTGTACAACCTTTTACACTTAGATCTATAATCCATCTAGAATTGAAATATCATTTTGTTTTCTTAAAGTGCATTTAATTTGGTAAATATTCACATGATATGACTGGTGGCATCTTTGCTCTGGATTCATAATCTTAATAAATATCTAAGATGCTTCATTATTGAAATTTGAGTTTGTCTATTTGTTTGAAAGAATAATTTTAAAAATTCTGTTAAGGGAATATCATGAGATTATTAAATTACTGAATTGTTTTTGAAATATTCAATTTTATAAAATGACACTTTTGCCTCTGTAGTCTCTGTTGTCTCATGAGTTCCACTCACTTACTTGTAGTAAATTACATTAATAAATTTCTCAAATTTAAATGAACATTAATTTCTTGATTTATCATTTTCATTATATTGTTCTGCTAGATTTAATTTTAAAAATATGATTTAACCTTTATTCACATGTGAGTTTGCCTAATGGAATTTTTTAAATTAAGGATATAGTCTATTATTCCCAAAAAGATGCAAGATAAATGACTAAATTCACTTAGTCTTTTGTCTTTTAATACTCTATGAAATTAAGGGTATAAATTTTATTTAGAATATTGCTTTGATCATATCCACTGTTTTTTATGCATTGTCTATTTGTGACATCTAAATGGCCTATAATAGATTAATTAAAAAATAATTTGGGAGTAGGGGGGTGAAAACTGTACTTGAACATTCATTTAAATAAAATAATAATAATAATAATTTGGAAGTAGTTTTAAATTTTAACTATTTTTATTCAACCATTTATAATATGTTTCAAGTCCTAATAGGATGTGCTTTGCACACATTTTGCTTTTGAAATTAAAATTATTAATATAACCTCTTATATAGTTGATTATTATAACTATTACGCTTTTGTTTGAAAAAATACAATCCTTATGTGGTCAAAGTTCAATATTAGATAAGTCAATCTTATTAGTAGTAGTATTCATAATTCTATTATTTTGCTATCAGTAGTTATTTGTCTACTTGATCAGTTAAAACATGAAGAAAATATATAAAATCTAACATATTTTGTGTCATGAAGATTTGTCCCTATATTTTGAACAGATGTTGATATATATGCATACATGTGCATTCACACACATGTTCATGCAATTTTATTTAAATGTTTTACTATGGAAATCTACAAATGTGTACAAAAGTTGAGAGAGAGGTATCACACAGCTGGCTATCTTCCACTGAGCATCAGCAATTATCAGTACAGGTAAATGACTAATTTTATTTCATTTATACCTCCATCCGTTTGTACATACACATACCTGATTATTTTGAAGCAAATGCAATCATATCATTTTATCTATAAAAACTCCAATATATATAAAAGATAACAGCTCAAGAAAAAACTAAAAACAATAACAGCTTTTTATAAATATAATACAATATCATTATTACATGTCAAAGATAAATAATAATTGCTTAATATAATAAAATCCAGTTGCTCATAGCTTTTCAAAAAACATTTTCAATTAGCATCCAAGTAAGGTCTATACATTGTATTTGGTTTAATGTGTTTACTAAATCTCTGTTGAGCTATAATTTCTATCCTTTTTCTTATGTAAAATAGGTCATTAGTTCTATAGCATTTCCTATATTTTGGGTTTGGTTGCTTGCATTCTGTGGTGTCACAGTGCAATTTAATATCTCCTCTGTTCCTTTTGCATTTAGGAAACTGGGAACTAGGACCAGAGGTCCTTCTATGTCTCTTGTGTCCCTTTTAACTCATGATTGAAATAATTCTTTTCTTCTGCTTTCCTTAGAAGCTTGAATGCCAAGAAGATAGGTTTACTTTTTCTTAGAGATATTTATGCTCATTATTAGGGTAAATTCTGCTACTGCTATTAAGAAAAACTAGCTGAGTGACTCCAACACATTAGGTGGATGAGAAAATTTCCGCATTGAAATGGGGAGGAAAGGCTGAGACACATCGGACTAGAACAAAGAAGACAGTCTCTTAGTTCTGATGACAGTATAAGTTATCATAAAACACCATCCCCAAGAAGACAAAGAGAAGACAGCCCAGGGAGACTGCCATTGCTGTACAAGGCTGATAACTCACTGGAATTTTGTCTCCTGTCCAGGGCTTGACTACTTTAGTGAGTTAATGCAATACAACAGGTATTTGAAACTTAAGGGATGTTTAACATGTATCAAACTGGTCACACATTGATTGTCTATTAATTATTATCTACTAAGTTCAAGATAGAGGAGATTAAAAACATTTCCTTTAAGGGGGTAGGGGGAGGAAGGAAGCAAAGGTTGTTAACTTGGTCAAGATCATGATGAAACCCTGTGACTTGGAGAATCTGAAACATCTTTCTACAGCCCCAATTCTGCTCTAACCACAAAGAACTCTAGGTTCCTTGTAAACTACAATACTGGCTGCCCCATGTGTAATCTCAGCAGTATTTTGGCAGAAATGTAATTCCTTCTGAGGAGCTATCATTCAGAATTTTATTTACCCTTTTCCTAAGTGGAACATTGGATTACATTGTAGATAGCTACATTGTAGCTTATTGATTTTAGTTTTCCTTGTTGTCTGTCTTTTATTCTTATTCCCTTGATAAAGTTTAAGTGAAACCTAACACTTTCAAGTATAAGCCTCCCAAATGCAAATTTGATGAAAAGGTTTCTTTTTAAATAATGTGATTACTATGCAATGGAGTAAATATGCAGATAAAGCAAAAAGATAGTTAACTGAAGTCATATAAAACATATGTCTTAGAGTTTATTTCACAAAACAACTTTATAAATGGAGTTGTTGTATCAGGATGGCCCTTTGGAACTCCATGAACTCTTGATCAGGGAGTATATTACAATTTTGGGACCAATGGAAGTTAAGAGAATCCATAATCCCCTAAAACTGAATGTGTGCACTTTTATATATGTGCTTCTTTTGGAGATAAGGTCCATAGGGATCTTGAAATTAAATTTTTTTTATGGAAAAGGTGCTATTTTAGATTCAAATAGGTGGCTGTAGTTGCTATAGTCTGTCTAAGGTGAGTATATTTCTGTGAATTGCTATTTCTATGGAACGGTCATTGCCATTCATTACGTGTCTATTGCTTTGAACACATTGTCTGTAACCCTCACAGATCTCTCCAAGGTAGACATTATTCTCCTCATTTCACATTTAAGAAACTGAGCCTCTAAAATCTATAAATAGACTTTTGATGAATAGACTTTTGAATAGACTATAAATGAGTGTCCAAAAGTATATAAATAGTAGAAGCCCTATTTGGCTATAAATTCTGCACATTTTTTTTTCTCAAAAGACAGCAAAATTTCTTGTTTTATTGAGCAACTTCTATATCAGACTATAAGCTAAAGTCTTTACAGTTGTTGACTTTTAATCCTCATGTATACCGTGTGAGATGATATTGTTATTCTCATTTAACAGATGAGTGAACTGACACTAAGAGCCAGAGGTCTCACAACTGGAAAGAGGCAGAGCTGGGTTTAAATACCAAGAAGTTGTAAAACTTTTGTTGCCTTTTACATGCTCAATAATCTTTTCAAAATGATTGCCTGGATGAGTTGGGAGTGTGTTCAGATGAAAGTTTAAACTTATAGAGCATATTTAAGTAAGCAATGGTCTTATTCCCTTATAACAGAAAGTCCGGAAGGCAGTGGCTCAGGGCTGGTGAAACAGCTGGACAATGCTGAGTGATGAACTAGGTTCCTCCAATCTTCCTGTTCTATCCTAATTGCTATGTAGCTCTCATCGTGGTGACACAGCAGATTTACTTCCAGGCATTACATCCTTACTCAACACAGAAGAAGGAGAAGCCCAAAGGGCAAATTTAAAAAAGACTTCTCCTAGTGAGAATTAATTTGGGAAGAGAAACCCTCTGAGGAATGTCTTGGGAGTCAGAACTTTAATGGCCACTCTTAGCTTGAAGCAAGGCTGGGAGATGATCAAATAATTTAGGTACACATTGCTGCCCTGTACTAATTCTGGGTATAGTTAGTAAGAAAGAAGAGGAGTGGAGTTAGATAGAAAGCACTGGGGCATGCTAAGTGATTCTTTGCATTTTGAACTTACTGATTGCCTATTGGTGACCTTATTCAAGAACTACAGAAAAAAGGCTAATTTAGAAACACAGAGTCCAGTTAATCAATAAAAATTACTTGAGTAATTGCTAAGTATAGGACCTATTCTGGAATCTTAGGATTCAGTGGTAAACAATATATATAGGATTTTTTATTTTATACATTATAAAACACTGTAAAGAAAATGTTCAGAACATACAGAAGTGTAATGAACCCTACCACAGAAGAAGTATAATGCTGACTGTGAACAAACTCTATGGGGACATAACCTAGTTGGAGTGGTTAGAAGGTGATGCCTAAAAGATGAAGAAGAGTTTGTGAGTATAAGACCTAGAGGAAGGCAAGAGCATTTCAGGCAGAAGGAACAGTGTCTATGGAAGCCTTGGAGAAGAGGAAGAACATGTGGTACATTGAGTGGGTGGAGAAAACATGTGCAACGTACCAGAACATTGAGAATTTGAAGAGTCGTAAGAAATGAGGCGAGAGCTAGAGAAAGGGGCCAGATTACAATGGTCTTCTTAAAAGCTGTTTCGGTCTTGGATCTTTACACTAAGGTCAGTGAGAAGGCCAAGCTCAGGGTTTAATTATGAGTGATGCACAATTGAATTTTTATTGTAACAGATCACCCTGACTCATACAGAGAGTGGAATAGAGGGAGGCAATAGGGCATTTTATTTTTCAAAAATGAAAAAATGGAACTTAGGTTATTATGACAACAGTGTCACTGTGAAAAAATGGATGCATTTTAGTGATATTTAGGTAGTAAAATCTACCTATCTGAGTCCTGGGTTGGATGTAAGAGCTGAGGAATAAGGAGACTCAGGTTTCTGATTTAAGCAACTGGCTGACAATTGTAGATTGCTTTCAGTGGTTGAGCTCAGATGGAGTTATTTATCAAATTTTATTGATCACCTATTATTTTCAGATCCTGTGCTATCCCCTGGAGGTGCAGAGAGAAATAAAGATTTGGTTCCTGCTCAACCTCTCAGAGTTTAACTAACTGCAGCTTAAGGAATCTTTAATGCAGCTGTAGGGTTTATGTCTTCCACTCTGTGCATTTGTGTAGAGTTATGCTTTATGGTTTTTAATCTATCCTTGAAGCCTTCTGAGAAAAATTATTTTACCAGTTTAAATCTGCATAACTCTGTATAGCTGCACTTAATTCTTATCAACATTTCTATCTATTGATTACATTAACGGTCTTGAAAATGCAAAGTTTCTCTAATATTATTTTGACCTGCCAGCTTCACAGCTCTATCTGCTCTATTATAGGTTAAAATGGTCAAACGCACAATTATGTCCAACTTCATTTGTATTCTGTCTTCAGTAGGCCATGTAGATTATTGTGGTTGACTATTTCATTTTATAGGTTTTAAAATTCCATCAGGTTTACTTATAGGATAGTGCTACAGTATTCAGAATTCCACCTTGTTGCATTTATGCTGATTTTTGCAGTGCTTTTTATGAAAAGGTTTTAGAATGTCCTTTAAATTTTTAATAAATTTTTAAAAGTACATTTTGTTGGTTTTATTTAACACTTTGGAGTTTAGTCTGTTCATCTTTCATGTAATATATTTCATTGGAAAATCAGGGAAAGATTTCTTTGCCAACCATAAAAATAGGTAAGAGTTTTCAATCTTGAAGCAGTTGCAACAATGATTTTTTAGTGTTATGACTGCCTCCATAGCGTATGAAAGTTTACATGTTTTCAATGTGGGAGTTTTCCCAGAAAATATGTCCATAGAGCCCCTGTCATATTTTTTTACACTATATGCTCTATTATTACAGAGGGTTAGTTCGTAAGTAGCTTCACAAACAAACAGTGGACACTAAATCCAAGTAAATGAGCTGTGGATCAAGAAAGAATATTCAATTACCTTTATTTTTAAGTAGAATTAATTTTTTCACATATGTTGTTTTAGAGTACATTTTGAAGAATTGATTTTAAATATTATTTATAGGTTAATTTGGAACTTTTAATCAAAGCCCCCAACAGTAAGATCGTACCATGGTAGAATCATCTGCCTCTGGAGGTACTGAGCTCCTATAGTTAGAGAAATGTAACCGTAAGGCTGAATTATCAGTACAGCGACTGCAGTCGTACAGAATCCTGGGATATGGTGCTCATTAAAAATAATGGTGAGATTAATAATTGTGAGGTGATAGTAGCAATAATAATACATAGCACTTATCATTATGACTATAACTACTGTGGTGATATTATTGTAGAGGGAGTTCAAGCAAAGGCTAGATGGCCAAATCGTATGTAAATTGGGACTATTTCCACCCCTTTGATTTACTGATTTCTCTAAGGTTTACATGTTTAAGTTGTGTAAATGAATATTAAGAACAACTCAGTTGTTTTTTTCTATGTTAGTTGACTAGAATGTTAAACCAAAGTTAGTATATGAAACACTTTAAATAAAAACTTCATGTTCTAAACTAAGAAATGATCTTTTCACTTAATATTATTAATTAGTACAGACAGCATTAGTTCCCCCATCACTTTGTAAGTACAAGACTGTCCTACATTTCAAGGCCTTGACATATCTTGAGTGATGTTGGGACAAATGATTTTCCTGGTGCTGTTTGCTGTTCCAGAATTAGGATTAAATTGTCCCTTATACAATTTGTGTATATGGCCCCAAATGGTGTGTGGGGATGAGACATACTATACGCACACATGGGACATATTAGTTAGGGTAGGCTGGACCATTATAACAGGGATGCACCCAAATTCAGTACTTCAAACAACTTATGGGTTTCTCTCTGTCATGTCACCAAGATGGGATGGGATGTGATGGGATGGGGGCATCAACAGGTAATTAAGCATTCTGCAGTCACTCCATCTTGTTTTCCAACATCTTCTAGCACAGTCACTACATGCACAATCAAAAAGAGGTCACTGATACACATGCTTTCAGATAAGGAAAAGGACAAATAGAGCATGTAGGAGGTACACCCACCCTTTAAGGGCTAGAGCCAGAAAATCACACTCACAACTTTTGCTCATACTGAAGACCCCCCCCCTAACCACAGGTGAAGCTGAGGAATGTCAGGCGGCTGGCCAGCCACAACCCGACGCTTCTCTTACTATGGAAGGATGACAGATTAGACTGGGGGTCTGGACTGTGAGCAGTCTCACAGAGGTCAAGCTTCTCTCCCAGCGCCTTAAGAAAAACCATGGTAGAGCCTCTGTCTCTGACAATTAACTCTTTCTTTAAATATCATAACATGTATTGTGTATACTTGTGAGAAGCGGACTTTTAAGGATGCTAAAGGTGGAGATATTATTCAGAGGCTTGTGGTTTCTCATGTTAAGAAATAAGCTTCTCATTTCCAGCAAAGCCTGACTTTCAGCTGACACCGTCAGCTGCTAAGGGAAGCTATACAATAGACGCTGTAGCTGCCTCTGCTTCCAGGAGCCCCTCTGTTGCTAATAAGTCGTTTGGAAATTTTATCTTATTGGGAACTGGGATTTTATCTCACTCAAAGTGGAATGTGTACATAGCCTTGTGCCGTGAATCAATCAATCAATCTATCTATCTATCTATCTATCTATCTATCTATCTATCTATTGGTTATATATATATATTATTTTCAGATATAAACACAATGTATTTTACCCTTTTAAAAATGTTATTCTGAGGATGGGAACATTGGCATTGTCCAAGGGGATCCATGAAAAAAGAAAGAATCAAGAAAACTTGAAGGAAACAAAATACAAAGATCAGAAAACAATTTACATTCAAATTGGGGTTTCTCTTTCCTTTATTTAATAGAATTTAAACAGGACCATCAGAAACCTCTTTGTATTGTTGTAATCTTTTGCAATCTATTGCAATTCCTTAGCCCCCAAATCCCACAGTATTATGCTTATTGTAGGACTTTTGGATTCAGTTTCTGGAACAAGCAAAGTTTTTTTGATGGCTCCAAAGTACTTGAACCCATAGAGATCTGTTACATGCATATTTTTTTTTAAATAATGTGAAATTAGGCTATTTTAACTTAACTTTTCTATCTTAAAACTTTTTTTAAATTGCATAATATTTTTTTTCAGACTAGTATAATAAAAATAGAGGGCACTCTGCTAGAGAGCATGGAATCAAGAGCATCACATTGTATTTTAAAACACTTCAAAATCCAGTCATTTCCAACAACTGGTTGTGGCGAACCATTATTGTTTGACCACTCATTAAGGTCTTATTTGTGCAATGGATAAACTTCTGAAACAGAAAATTAAAAAAAATTAAACAGAAAGAGTTAGCAGAATACCTGAGACTCTAACGTCATTTGACTTTTGGTCTGTGAAATACCCTAAACTGGAAAATAGCATGATAGGAGATCAGTAGCTCCAGTGGTAGGGATAGAGCAGCGGTCGCTTCAGGTTGGTAGAGAGCATCCTCCACAACACAGCATTTGGGTGTCTATGTGCTGCATTGTTCCGTAAAGCTAGCCACTTCCTACTTTTACATTCCTCTTACTAGTCTTAGTTCAGTGAGGTATTGCTGAAAATAAGGCAAAACCCTCACTGATCTCACAGCGTGAGGTTTTCCCTGCTTGTTGTAATATTCTGGATGTCTGGCTATTGTTTCATAGGGACACTTTAAGTGGCAGCTTTGACAGCAATTGCCTATCAAGCTGATAGGACTGTGGAGGAATCACCCAGCCCTCTGTGCAGTCTGGGATGTGGCACACCTATCTATTTGGCTCATCTTTTTGTGGACTTCCATTAGAATACCAATGGAAAATTCATAAAATGAATGTCAAAAAGGGGGTGGAGTAAGGGGGGGCGCCACTGTAATAACTGTTGTAAATGAGATTTGTGCCATGAGAAAATGCACCATATATGTTCTTTACTTGGCAGAACTATTCCAGCGCTGATAGAAAAGCTTCTTAACTATCTTTTCATTTCACAGTTGATTTTGTGATTTGAAATAATTATGTGGAGCTTAAATTGTGGGCCATAATTTCTAACTATTGTTGAATATAATTCTGGTCTTTTAAAGAATAAAACACAATTAATATTGAAAAAGCACTGCTAGGCGTCACCCAAAATCCCATTATCATTTTTATGAACATTTCATAGGTGGCCAAGTTGCTTTAAATAGTTATTTTTCTTTGCCCCCCAGTGTCTGTAGAGTTTGAAATGTCACCCATCAATAATAAATCTATTTTGACCTTTTCAAAATTAGTACTGAAGCATAAAACAGAGCTCCATATTTTAAAGTGTGTACTTTTTTCAGCAACAGGACAACCCAGTATACTGCAGATGATAAACTGCAGCTGACCCATGAACAGCGTGGGTTTGAACCGTGTGGGTCCACAGATGAATGAGTTTTTTTCAGGAGGCACTGAAACGTGTTTTTCTTATGATTTTCTTAATAACATTTTTTTTTCTGTAGCTCACTTTCTTGTAAGAATACAATGTATAATACATAGAATGGACAAAATAGGTATTAATTTACTGTTTATGTTTTTGGTAAAGTTTTCTGCCAACAGTAAGCTATTTGTAGAGTTTTGGAGGAGTCAAAATTACCTGCAGATTTTCAACTATGAAGGAGCTCAGTGGCCCTAACCCATCATTGTTCAAGGGTCAATTGTATATGAAATGAAAGTGTCAATAGTTGTTTGACCATTTTAATTCCAGTTTAGTTGCTACAAAATACAAATATTCATTACTACTACAGAGAAATCCATTATTTTAGGAGAACTTAGACAAACCAAGATTGTGGTATGACTCAAATTGTGTCTCTGTGTATCACTATTTCAACACATTTAAAAGGAGTTTTGTCTCCATGACCTTAGTCAGAAAATAGGAAATTAAAAATCAACAAGTATGCTTCATCTTTCTTTTTTTAGGAGTTGCAACTAAGATCTAACACAATTGGTTGTTCATTGAGACTTAAACTGTCCCTAGGCAGGGAAATCCACTTAAATTGACCATTATTTTGTTAAAATATATTAATTTATTAGGCTTATATTATTTAAAGATCAAAATCCTATTGCAGATATTAGCAGGGTGTAATTTGAATTCTGAGGACATATTTTGTCAGAGTTAATTATATAGATTGTGCAGATACAGTAAACAAGTACAAAAGAGAAGCTTTGAGAAAACAGTGACATTCCATTTCCTCTTTATTTTAATACTCTACTTTGAAATCAAGATTTTGTTAAAATGCAACTATTTTCCTTTTGCTCACAATAGTGTGGGTGGTTGAAATCAGTTTTAATTTTTGAAGAATGATGAGATGATTTTTGTTTCAAAATTGAGTGAGTGAAAAATAACAAATATTCTCCAGCCACATAAAAGCTAATATTTCACAAGCTTTTCATAAGGTACTTATACAAATTTCAAACATTACAATTTTCACAGATAAGTTTGAACTTATGATCGTGAAAAAAAGCAATGAATTTCACTTAAGGACACAGTGTGTGTGAATACTTTCTTATAACACTGTAACTTCGTTCTGCCAACCATAGAACACAATTTGCCTTGGTGGTCATCACTCACTTCTCCAAGGTCTAGAATAAGAATGTGTTGTGCATGAGTGTGCAATGCTATTATCCTAACCCAATAAATAAGTTTCAATATGCTATTTAGAGTTCTCTACTACAAGTCACATTAATTAAAGGGAAAAGAAGCACAAGGAAATTATGAAATACTTTATCATGGGGAATTGCAAATTAAATGTCAGATTTTAATATTTAAAGTTGCTAAACTTCATTCATATATTTAGAAGTTGGGATTGATTATACTTTAATAAGTAAATTTAACTGAGGACTAGCTGCTCTGCTTTTTTTCAGTAACATAGCAAAACATATTTAAAAGAAGAAACAGCTACTTTCAATCTTACTACTAGTGCTTTTCAATCAAATTTAATTAGAAAAGGGCAAAAATGAGAGATTTGTGGGTTACTTTTTCAGAATACATCTTTAAGATAGATGAGAGGTAAATACTCTTGTTCTGCAAACAAAAAACTGTGGGGTGACTGGGTTTCCACAGCTCCCTTGGAAGCAGAAGTGGAATTCCAGAGCAGGATGCTTGGTGTTCCTGAAACCTTTGCCTTGAAAAACAGTACATCTCCATGCTTACCAGTCTGCCCACCTTTCACCCACTGAGCAATGGGGACCTCTGTCTTGTGACTGATGAAAGACCAAAATTTTCTCTTCTTAAACCAAACTACTGATGCTGCTTCCCCCTTAACTATTATGCACCCCATTCCCCTTTATTTGGCTGAGATATCCTTGCACTAATTATTTCAGTTTTCTATTCTTGGATTGTTTTCTGTCTTTTTTCCCAGTGGGATGAGTTATTTATATTCCTCTCATTTAGCAGTAATATTGGATTTACAGGTAGTTCTCCAGAAGGAGAGAAGATCTTAGGAAACCAAGTAGATTATCTCTTACTGGCACCTGAGGTGTTTTGGAAATGAGATGGCATCTAAGGGTGAGATGACAGAAGTCCCGTAATTGCACGTAACACATTGCACACTACATGGGGCTTCATAAATATCTTGACATATCTAAAAGATGAGAAATGTCACTCATTCTTGTAGAACACAAGCCATTTTCTGTCTGTGGTTAGCAAAGCAGTTTGAGACATCTGGTTTTGTTGGGTTTGTTTGATTTTTATTTTTATTTGCCCAGTGTGTGTCCTTCTTTCTTGTGGTTACAACATTCTAATTTAACTTTGGGGTTCTTTCTTTACTGACCACTGCAATCAAGAACTCTGATATCTCCGTGTGGTCACCAGGCTGGGAGGGCTTTTTGGAGAAGACAACTGACCCGATGCTCTTCAA
Organism: Tonatia bakeri; assembly: GCA_004024845.1. Classification (NCBI taxonomy): domain Eukaryota; kingdom Metazoa; phylum Chordata; class Mammalia; order Chiroptera; family Phyllostomidae; genus Tonatia; species Tonatia bakeri. The sequence continues at coordinate 20,182 of PVIA01005874.1, forward strand.
AGTTAGTGCCATAGGGCAATTAGATCTCGATAACAGGATTTCTCTTCCCAGGCTCCATGAGCTCAGGGGTCTTATTGGGATCTTCTCCCTGAATCTTCACTGCCTTTCTTGTCTGTCTCTTCATTGGTGAACCACTTGCTTCAGCTCTGGTCACTCCTCTCCACTTGCCTCTTGGGCCTAACTCTTCACAGTGTTTTTGTAAGCTTATTTTTGTCTGTGATATGACTGCAATTTCTATTTCCTCTCTACTCCACAGCTAAAAGTCAATGTCAACTGCCACTGTGTCAACCAGGCTAGCCTGTCTTCTAATCTCTTGCTTTTTCAAGATAGGTGATGAACACAAGTTACAGCTGAAAAAGAAAGAGTTAGCCAGTTAGGAGTGAATAGGGGGCTTATTCAGGGTCTCAAAAATTATTCGCACTATGAATCAGTCTCATATATTGACTTATCTCTTTTCCCATTTTAAAATTCTCTCTCAACACATACTTCTGCCACTATGAGCTCTAATGTAAGAACTACAGGGGTTGCACAAACCTGGGGAATGTTGCTCAGCTAGTTCCTGCCTACTCGTGACTCTGCTGTCACTACATTATTAATCAAAGGTTACTCAATCAACACTCTCTCCTGTCAACCCTGGATTCCACCAACTTGACACTTATTAAACACACTTCAAAGAAAACGGTGTTCTTTGCTTTATTAGTCTATCCATAATTCTTTGCACACTATCAAAGGCACCTTAATCATATCTCAATCAACAGCTATGCCTTTGATATTTAATGTTTCTTTAACATTTTATAATCCATTTTTATGTTTTATTTTTCCTTTGTATTAAATGGGTTTTTCAATTAATCAGTTTACCCACTATTTTGAAAGAACGCTGTGGTAGCTTAATTTATGTATTATTGATCAGTCTAACATTCTGAGGGAGAGCCATTTTCTTTCCTTCTCAGCCCCTGTGGTTCTGCTCAGGTTGACACCACCCTCAGTAGTGGGGTCAAAAGTGACTCAGGCTTGGCAATCAAAGCATCTGATTTCCATTAGCCACAGATACTGGTTCAGGGATAAGCATGTGATAAAAGTCAAGCAAATCTATACATCTAAGGAATTTGACTTGAGTCTCTAGGGAAAGTGGTGCTCCCTTTCAGATGGTATTTATAAGCTTGTAGGCTATCAGCCTGAAGTTTCTGGCCATCATCTCAGCCATGCCATGTGCTGAACTTGAGAATACACTTCACGTGTAAAAGCTCAGAGATGAAAGATGTGGAGAGAGAAGAAACTTAAGAACATAATTTGAAACTTTAAGAACATTTCAGCTTAACTGGAATCATATCACTCCTCCCACCCCACCTGGCTCCATAGGTCCATATTTTATTAAGCTAGTAAATGAGAAGAGAATATCATTAAATTTGTTAGAGCATCAACCTAAGAAACTGAGGAGAAATTGCTTCTCCCAAAGAAATACTTTATCTTTTGCCTTTATTTTTTTGTATTAATTGCCTATACTCTTTTAATGGAGAGATCACTATACCTTCTTTATATATCGTATTTAGTGTTAGATTTTCAAATGTGTAGAACAGAAAGTTGCTGTAATTGAGGGCTGCCAGCTTACTCAATGTCATTAGTGAATCTTTGCTCTCAGATTATCACCTGCTTGTGAGGTCCTCCTGCCTGCAGCACAGAGAGTCACCATTCTTTCATGATAAAGAGAAGAAATTTGAGTCAAAGAACATTCCAGATCTATTGGAGGTTTGTCAGAGCTTACTCTGTTGTGGTGTTTTAATCTTTGATTATGTATTTATTACTAATGTGAGCATGTGAGTATATATCACAGGAATCTTCCACCATAATATCCATGCATATCCTGGGTTTGTTCACTTTTCATATGATTTTCAGGGTATGGTAAAGGTTTTTTGCTCAACTGCATATTTCCCTTACTAGTTCTAATACTTGCCTGAATACCTAATACTCCAGCAAGAGAGGGTTATTCCAGGTTTTGTAGGTTTTGTAAACCCTGAGAAACAAGATATCTACTAAGAAGGGCTTGTGGTGGCTAACTGGGCTCAAATAAAAAACAAAACAAAACAAAGATTAACAGCCATTTCTACACAAGGGCCTCTCATGCAAACTGTACTTCAGAGAGAAGCCTGCTCTGAACTACCTGCTTGTACTGTGTATCTTGCCCTCTGAGCCATCCCTTATAAAGGTTTCCTATGATCCAATTTCAACCAATAGGAGTGAGGCTCTCCCCACCCAGACAGAGCTGCATAGTTTCAATCAAAGGGATTCTATTCTGTCCAATCAGGACAGTGACTTTTAGACCAATCAAACTGTGAAGATTTGGAGTCCTCATGCAAATGAGGACAAACCAATCAGAGACCAGAGGCAGGGACTCCTATTCTATATAAGCCAACTTCCTCTGTCTTTGAGAGTGCACTTACTTTTCCTTTCTACAGAAGAGTGGAGAGTGTGTTTCCCTGGCAGCCCTAAAACACGGAAGATGTCTCCTTGTAAAGGAGAACAGACCACTTCTGAGGAGCAGACCAGTAAAGAGAAACAGACCAGTGTGGGCCAGAGCAGAATGTCACAGAACAGAGCAGATGGGCCAGGATCCAAGGCCACATGGCCCCAGGGTTGCCTTAGAGTCCTGCTGTTTTCACTGCCTTGCTGTATCACAACTGAGCTGTTCCACAACCCCACTGTTTTCACAATTGTGTTGTATCACAGTTGAGTGGCTGTTTTGTACTGAATAAAGCTTCCTTCTTCACCATACCCCAAATTTGAGATTCCTGTTGGCACTGAATTGGCACCAACAGCCATTGATTGACAGTTGGAATTCTGTCTTCTGCTGTCTCCTAGGAAACATGCAAGATCAACTGCAATAAATGAACTCACTAATTAGCCTGCCATCAATATTCTGGCTTGGACTAATAAATAAGATTTTTTTTTGACCAGTGTAGGAAGATCGACATTTTCAGGAAGAGGTCAAAAGACAGGTAAGTTTTGAAGAGTGACAGCAGGTCAAATTTATTTTAAGTGACATAATCAGTTCAGGATAGAACATCTTGAGAGAGGAAACTGTGGGGGAGTAGAAGAATGCAATTTGGATTTCAAAGATTTAGTTTTAAATTCTTGACATGATCTGCCACGTACCCACTGCGTGACCTTGAGAATATACTTAGCATTACTGAATCTCCATTCCTTAATTCATGGAATGTAAACACTCATGGTTCACCAGAGGTGTGTTGTGAAAATTAAGTGGGAGCCAAGTATACTTGGCATACGTAAATGTTCTGGAATTATTGGGGGAAAATACAAAATGGAATGTTAGAAAAAAGCAAGGTTTATAAAGCTGTGTAAAACAAAATTCATACCTATCGCCTGCTAGCTAAGTGACTTTGAATTTGTGTTTCCGTTTGCACATTTGACTAATGAGAAATATAATCTTTACCATAACAAGTTATTGTGAAGATTTGATGAGGTGATACACATTTGGCACCTGGCACAGTGTCTACTTTAGGCTATGACACCCACTGAAGTTGAGGCAACTTGAATTTCACTAGAAACTCAGAACATGAGTGACTTTTACAAAAATCAAAATGTGAATTTTGAATGCCTTCCAATATACTGTTAAAGTGAAATTCTTAGGAAGTAATCAACTCTGTGGCTATGCCTAAAAAACCCACCGTGACATTAATTATTACACAATTAAATCTAAGAAATTGAGTTCATTTGGTTGCCAGGCAACCTGCTTTACACAAACTGTAATCCAAGATAACTTTTCCATTTTGTGTTTCTCCTTCATGTTTTTGTTTGATGTACTGAAATGGGATGCCAAGACATGCCAGACAGAGTCATTCTTAAGAAAAGAATATTCCTTGATTTTTCATTAGGTTTACTCCAAGTTGACCAGAGACTTGTAAGTTCCATTCCCAAGCTTCTGTGCACCCTTAAAAACAATGTTCGTTATGGTGACTGGGTCTCCAGGTCAGACTGAAGGGGTGGGGGAATCAACATGACCTTCCAGGAAGGTCCCTGAGTTGTAAGATGAAGAGCACGAACCTGAGGGCTGCATTCTGAAGGGAAAGGACCAATATGGGTGGAGGCAGGATTAGCTGGGGAAAATTTTAAAAATTTGGCCCCTTCACATTGTCCATCCAGAACACTTCAATGACTGTTCTTTTCACAGGCCTCCCGTACTGCCTATTACTAAAACACTGTATAATCCTACCAAATTTTCCTCCTCTGTCCCTCCCATTAAAAAGCCATTATCCTTTGGAATGACGCTTCTTTCCTTCATTTCCAATTCAAACTTTTGTTCCCCTAGTGCTGACTAGGGAGGACAAAGATGATTGAATTGGTCAGGAGTATGCTGAATTGTGTACGTTTTCATCAGCAACAGTTTATTATCTCTTCAGGGGACAATTATTCTCCACCTAATTGGTGGAATTTCCGAAGATGTAATAGAGAGAGTCAGAGCAAAAGACAAGCTGCAGGTCAGTGTGCAGGGTTTCTGCCCACTGTCACTCAAATACAAGGTCGACGGGAGCGAAAAAGGTATGAGTAGGGGTTGAAATCCACTCTGTGTTCTCTGGGCTAAGCCTTGTGCCCAGGTGCTGAATGACTTCAGCTGGGAGAAAACTTCTATTTCTAATTTGTATAGGGCCGTGGTAAGATCTGGCAGTGTCTCCCTGAATATGTGGGCAAGGTAATTTTGGGCAAAGGATAGGCTGATTGTAAAGAGGGAAGCTCTGTATAAGAGAACATAGCCTGAGGATGCCAGTTTGTTGTGGTTTTTTTACATTTTTATTGCATTTATTGGTGTGACATTGGTTAATCAAATTATATAAGTTTCAGGTGTACAGGTTTATAACACATCATCTGTACACTGTATTGTGTGTTCACCACCCTAAGTCAAGCCTCCTTCCATCACCCTTTATTCCCCCTCTACCCTCTTCTACCTCCCCTACACACCCTTCCCTCTGGTAATCACCACACTGTTGCCTGTGTCTATAAGGTTTTTTCTTAATCCCTTCACTTTTTTCCACTCAGCTCCATAATCCCCCTCCCCTCTGACAGTTGTCAGTCTGTTCTCTAATATAAATCTGTTTTTATTTTATTAGCTGGTTTATTTTGTTCATTAGGTCCCCACATATAAGCGAGATCATATGGTATTTGTCTTTGTCTGACTGGCTTATTTTACTTAGCATATTCTCCAGGTCCATCGATGCTGTCAGAAAAGGTCAGATTTCCTTTTTTTTTATAGCTGCATAGCATTCCATTGTGTAAATGTGTCTCCACTTTATCTACTCATCTACTGATAGGCAGTGGGCTGTTTTCAGATCTTGGCGATTGTAAATAGCACTGTTATCAACATAGAGGTGCATATTCCTTTTTGAATTTGTGTTTTGGTATTCTTGGATATATTCCTAGAAGTGGGATCGCTGGGTCAAAAGGCAAAACTCCATACAGTTTTCCACAGCAGCTGCAGCAGTCTGCATTCCCAGTGCTTAGGGGTTTCCTTTTCTCCACATCCATGCAAGCACTTGTTGTCTGTTGATTGATTGATGGCAGCCATTTTGGCAAATGTGAGGTGATATCTTGTTGTGACTTTAATTTGTGTTTCTCTGGTGATTAGTGCTGTTGAGTATCTTTTCATATGTCTATGGGCAATCTGTATGTCATTTTTGGAGAAGTGTCTATTCAGGTCCTTTGCTTGTTTCATAATTGGATTATTTTGGGCTTTTTGGTGTTGAGTTTTATAAATTCTTTATATTTTGGATATTAACCACTTATCAAATATATTGACAAATATGTTCTCCCATTCAATGGGCTGTCTCTTTGTTTTGTTGATGGTTTCCTTTGCTGTGCAAAAACTTTTTAGTTTTATGTAGCCCTGCTTATTTTTTCTTTCATTTCCCTTGCCCGAGGCAATATATCAGAAAAAATATTGCTTCAAGAAATGTCTGAGCTACTACTGCCTATGTTTTTTTTTTCTAGGATTTTTATGGATTCAAGTCCAACATTGAAGTCTTTAATGCATTTTGATATTGTTTTTGTGTAAGATGTAGGAAGGTCATCTAGTTCCATTTTTTTGCATGTGTAGCTGTCCAGTTTTCCCAACAATATTTATTGAAAACACTATCTTTACCTCATTGAATGTTTTTGCTTCCTTTGTTGAATATTAGTTGACCATAAATGCATGGGTTTATTTCTGGTCTCTCTTTTCTGTTCCATTGATCTATATGTCTGTTTTTATGCCAGCTCTGTGTTGTTTTAATTACTATGGCCTTGTTGTATTATATCAGGTAGCATAATTCCTCTAACTTTGTTCTTCTTTCTTAAGATTGCTGTGGTTATTCAGGGTCTTTCATGGTTTCATATAATTTTTGGAATATTTTCTCTACCTCTGTGAAGTATGCCATTGGTGTCTTGATAGGAATTGAATTTATAGATTACTTTGTGTGATGTGGACATTTTAATGATATTAATTATTATTATCTATGAACACAGTATATACTTATTTGTATCTTCTCCAATTTTGTCAGTGTCTTAATTTTCTGAGTGTAGGTCTTTTACATCTTTGTTCAGAATTTTTCCTAGTTTTTTTTTTGATGCAATTATAAATGGGATAAGTGGAACCTAGTCAACAAAACTAACATGCAAGAAAATACAACCAGAGACGTTGAAATAAGGAACAAATTGACAGTAACCAGAGAGGACAGGGTAGAGGGATAATAATGGATAATAAAGGAAGGTCCATCAAGGAACATGTATAAAGGACACATGGACAAAGCCAAAGTGGGTAGGTTCGAGGGTGGGAGGTGGGGATGGGTGGGGGAGGGGGTGTGGTGAGGTGAAAATGGAGACAACTGTACTTAACAACAAAAAAATAATAAAATAAAACAAAAAGATTAAAAAATGGGATTGCTTTCTTAGTTTTCCTTTCTGATAGTTCATTATTGGTGCATATAAGTGCATCTGATTTCTGGATATTTTTTGCATCCTGCTACTTTACTGAATTCATTGATCAGTTCTAGTAGTTTTTTGCTGGAATCTTTAGGGTTCTCTGTATATGGTATCATGCCATCTGCAAATAACAATAGTTTTACTTCTTCCTTTCCAATTTGGCTGCCTTTTATTTCTTCATCTTGTCTGTTTGCTGTGGCTAAGACTTCCAGTACTATGTTGAATAAGAGTGGTGTCTTGTTCCTGATCTTAAGGAAAACACTTGTAGTTTTTGCCCATTGAGTATGAATGATGTTGGCTGTGGGTTAGTCATATATGGCCTTCATTACTCCAAGGCATGTTCCCTTTATTCCCACTTTACTGAGAATTTTTATTACGAATGGGTGCTGGATTTTATCAAATGCTTGTTCAGCACTTACTGATATGATCATGTGGTTTTTTATCCTTCATTTTATTTATGTGGTATATTTCATTTATTGATTTGTGGATATTGTACCAATTTTGCATCCCTGGAATAAATCCCATTTGATTATATTATATGATCTTTTCAATGTATTCCCGGATCTGGTTTGCTAACATTTTGTAGAGGGTTTTAGCATCTACATTCATCAGGCCAGTTTTTCATCCAGCTAGTTTCCAAATTTAGTTTCTGATTTATAAAATTGTTAAGGGTTCTAATTAATTCTTCTTTTTGGAATGGATTCTTGGTAGCATAGTCACGAGAGAAAACATGGTAGGAATCATGTGTGAGTCCATCCTGGGTGAGAGATGATAAATACTGAGAAAGAGGTTTTTGGCGGGGTTAGGGGAGACACCAGGTGCCCTGGCGAGCAGCTTCATTGCAGTGTTTTCTCTAGTGCTATGGCCTGAGGGTAGTCCCCAAACCCTCTGAACAGATTTACACAGTTATTTATAAACTACCCCACACGTATCTCTTTTACCTTATCTAGTCCTTTTTTTTCTTGTCCATATCTTTGTCACTCCCTTCTCTTCTCTAACCAAGTGAAATACCTTCATTTCACCCCCAAAGCCAGGCTTTCTCTTGCCTCTAGAGTCTAGACCTTCACATTCTAGTCCCTTTAGTGGGATCCCATTCTCACATTGCTTCATCTGGCTAACCCCTGGTTAGTTTTCAAATTAAACGTCACTCATGGTGACATCTTTCCTGCCCTTCATATGTTATCAACTCCACTCAACAAGACTGGGTTAGGTGCTGCCACCAGAGATCTTAGAGCTTTAGGGCTTTTCATTTTAACTACTTGTTTTCCTAGAAAGACTGGAAGGAAAGACCCAGTCCCTCTTCTCAAGGTTGTATCTGTAGTACTCAGCACAGCGGAGGTGCTCAATAACTATTTGTTGAATGAACGCTCCTGTCCTTGCAGTTGTAGCTTTAAATCTACAAGTCTGTGCAAAAACAAAATTGCCATCTGCATTTGAGGCAATGTACCTTGTCATAATTAGAGAATGTTCCAGTTCAGTTATACTAATGAAGTATTGTGTATTCTTCAAAACATTTAGCCCTGTATCTCAAAAATCATTTAATGTGAAAGACTAAAAGAGGAATTAAGAGTTACTTGGAGGTAGCTGTTTACTTAGACAGAAAAAAAGAAAAAGTGTGTAAGTCAGTTGGTAAGGTTTTGGGTGGTAATGAGGGGTGGGATGGGGGGAATATATGCTCTTGTGGTGTTTTTAGTCTGCACACAACACTTAGAATTGAACTATCGGCAAGGCCATAGTCACACCTCTCTTTCCTCTCTTCTTTCTCTCCTCTGCTTACAACATACTTGGAAATAGTGAAATTTGTATCAGCCCCCAAATCAGAAAGCTAGCTTGTGCCATTCAAAACAAAGTATGAATACATTTCTCCTAGTAGGAAGCAGCAATTACAGTGAGCATATTTATAAAATAGAAAGGAAACTGCGTATCTCTGGCAGTCTAATGTGTTCACATTTTGCTTTGTATTCTTCTTCCTACTAAAAGACAAGGCCAGTATCACAGCATTAAGTCTTTTTATAATTCCACAAATGATACATCCAGGAAAGAAAAGTCATTCTAGTTAATTCGTTGTTTTCTTACCCTGAGAAAGGGGAAAATTGCCTGGATAGCTACTTTGGATCACAAAAGACACATGTTTCCCCAAGGATCATTGAGAAATGGAAATTTCACCTAAAACCCAAGACTTATCTTTATTGAAGAGAGGGTTGGAAAATCTGTAGGCAACAGAGGAGAGCTAATTTGCACTTTAGCACAGACTATTACTCAAGTCTATAACTCCCATCCTGATTCTGTGCATCTCTGGTCCTTGCGCATCACTGGTGCTCTGTCCTGGGCACTCACAGAGTCACTTCCTGTGTGCCCATGGATGCTTCCACACCAGTGCTCACTTTCTGGGAGCTGCAAGGCAGGCAGGGACTTTTTCTCAAGGCTTAAGTACCTCCAGGCAGAGGAAATGGAATGAAAACAGCATTATCTATTTTTCTTGGTGGCACCAATTTTAAAGCAGTGCTATTTTGAAACAAAGAAACAGATAGAGGAGGTAAAGGAAAATGACTCCTACATTTGTTGTTTGGAAAGCACTTACTGGGTAATTACTGAGAGATTTGAGGTGGGAAATGGGATGCAAATTTAATGAGATCCAGCCTAAGGCACCATTTGCAGAAGCCCAGAAAGGCAATAGTGAAGGGTAATTTTCATGCTTTCTGATTGCATTTGGCCTTAGTGAAATCATAGGAATTTCTCAGCCCAGTGCTATGGGATGCACCTCAATACCATAACAATGGCTTCCAGGGCACCAATTTGCAAGAGCACAGAGGCCAATCAATTGCTGGAATCTGATGCCCTTCCAAGACTAGAGACCAGCTTGTTTTATTCAGTGCTTGTCAAATGAATAAGTTATACACATGAAGAGGGTCCGAGGGAGGGGAAGGCTGGGCTACTCAACAAGGACCATGACATTGGAAGGTGAAGATACTCATTACACAAATTTAACTTTTGCCCCATTACATTACCACACCACCTAGAAGTGCCAATCAATGTATCTTTAAAAAACTGTCTATATTTGTGTTGGAACTAGCATAGTTACATGACATTTTCAAGTTAAAAGTGTTAGATATCAATGACAAATAAGACAATTTTGGTTACTGCATTTTGGCACTTCGCTTTTAATAGGGCAATATTGTTTATCGTCCGTACACACCCATATCAAGTTCTAAATGGCCTGCTGAGGAAGACCAGTAACAGGTCTTTGAAAGTGTTTCAGAAGACCGCAGGTAAGCTGAGAGAGAAGTCCCTGTTAGAAGGCCATATAAAATCCACAGTATTACCTCAAATCAAATTCCACTTTACACTAGAGAAACCCAGAAACTGTAAAATCTGAATAGAACAATTCCATTAACACAAGATATGTTCTTGTGTAAGGCATACCATGTTCTCTGACAAATTCATTTGATGGCTAATTTAGAAGATTGATAAGAAGATCATGAACCAAGGTGCCTCATTAGTAGCCTACTGCCTGCCAAAAATTCACTGGTGTTCTCTAAAATAAAAATATAAGTACAAGCAGAGGCATTTATAAATTGGGACTAAAACCTCCTTTCAGAATGAGAAAGGTGTCCTTGGGCAAGGTGGGGTTAAAAGCCAGTTTTTCTGTCGCCAAGCTATTGGGCAGGTGGGTAAGCAAGGAAAGTATGTACTTGGCTAGTTACATGAAAGCTTTGCTGCCTCAATAAGGGTTTGAAAAAATGTGCAAAGATGTACTTACTTTCCTATCTGAACTCCTCTTATTGTGCACAATTTAAGTATGTATTTTTCATGTGGGGTTTGTTTTTTGTGTTTTTTTTTTTTTTAGTTTTCTAAGATTACCTGTGAGATACATTTCAGACTTATTAAAAATGATTTTACAGATAGATTTTTCCCAGAACAATAGAACTTTGTCCACATACTCTCATGATCTGTCTCCGTTTCCTGACCTCAGCGGTGAATGGATGACTCTGTGTAACCAGGCAATTCAACTCACCAGGCTCCTGCTCTTATGTTTTTTGTGGTTTTTCTGTGGGGCTTCCTTTCTTTCAAAATACTCACAGCCTCCCACATCCTACCCGAGGTCATAGGCCTTTATTTCCTTTATACTTTTTAGCTTTCATATCACCCTTCCTTCTCTACTCATCCATTTCCCATTTGGGGGGAGAATTATCTTCTCAGATCTCTACCAATTCTAATAAAAATGAAAACAACAGGAGTTTACATTTACCTAGCATTTACTACGTGCCAAGAACTAAGTGTAGCGCATAGATTAGTTCCTTCACTCTTCACAGCCACCTTATGAGGTCATTGCTATTGATTGTCATCATTACATTTTATAGTTGAAGACTCTGAGGCACAAGGAACTTAAGTAACTTGCCCCCAAACACACAGCCAGTTAGTGGTAAAATCAGAATTTGAAACCAGGTAGTCTGGCTCCAGAGTCTATGACTAGTATGTGGTAACACAATATAAGTAGAAATGATGCCTGTAAACCCCATAGAAACTTTTCTAGCAATCCCTCATGCAAATTTTTTTTCCTGGTCTTTTCTGGATGTTGAAGATCCAGAATAAGAACACATAGCCTGAGACTTGCATTAATTTGTTATACGAGTGAGATTTTAGGGCTGAGAGATGCTAACAATAAAATGCCTTCATTTTCCCAGCATAAGAATAAAATATCTTGTTTAGTACTCATTCATGGAAAGACCCTAGGTTTGAAATCATAAGCCTGTTTGGAAGTCAGTGGTACTACTAAGAAGAAAATTTGGATGGCTAGGCTATTTTTTTTTAAGTAGACACCCATCTCCAGAAATTATTCACCACATTGTGTCATGACAATAGCCCAGGTTCTCAAAGCAGACCTACGTTAAGGTCATCTCAGGCAAACTCCTTCAAGCCGCCACTGAGTCCTGGCAGAGACACAAAGGAGGGACCCGGAGGCAACTCGGAGAGGGCAAGTTGGAACTGTTGTAAGTGGAATTGTCTGCACACTCTGGATTTGTTTGAAGCATAAATGCTGTGAACTGAAAATAAAAAGGAGCAAACTGAGATCAGACTGTTAGTACCATGTATGTTTGGGTTTAACTTTTACCAAGGTCCCTGAGCACCTCAATTGCTATAAGACCATATTTTTTATAAATTTATTTTAAATTCATTAAAAATATTTCTTCTGTACGCCTATGCAACTTTCTATCAATGCCTCTTTAAGGATACAGGTGATGACATTGAGGGCCTACCTGAATGATCCAGGGAACCTCTTCACCTGGACAGCCTTTGTCTAATCACACTCACACAGACCCTTTTTCCAAATGAGGTAACATTTCCAGGTTCCAGAGATTAGGAATCAATACCTTTGCAGGCCAGTATTCAGCCAAAAAGACTTTGCTCTGTCTCCAACCTGTCTCTTCCTTAGGAAAACTGCTTCTTTGGCACACCCCCGACGGTGGCTGGATCTTGAGAGAGAGGGGTTTAGTCTCCCACAGCCTGGAAATGAGGCAACTGTGCTCCTTGTGCGCCATCAACAACCTGTCCCTCTCTCCTTCCAAAGAGATGCTAACTTTAAAGTCTCCCCCATAAATTGAATAATAAAAAAAGTTCATGCAATCACACTATACCATTTCCCCTCTTTTTAGCAGTTGTCTGCAGACTCTCAAGCTACCACTGAAGGTTTTATCACAGAGCTCGCTGTCATTTCTAACACATTCCTGTAGTAATACTTGGTGATTTCAACATCCACATATGTGAGTTTTCCAATACTCTTCTCTGTCTCCTAACCTCCTCTCCCCTAATCTCTTGAAACTTCACTCTAGCTCAGCTGTTTAGTTCCATGATTATATACTAACTCTTGTCAATAATGTAATAATAATAACAATTGTATTCCTTTCACAATCTTGAAGTTTAAGCACTCCATCCACTCTTAGGCCATTGCCTCCTATCTTTATAGCTCATTTCCTCTAATACCCCCATTCTAAAAAAAAAAAAAAACCCTTTGACCTATTTGGGATCTATAATCTCTTGATCCTGTGGCAGTTCATTATTCTTCACATCTTTTATGCCATAGTCCCCTCCCTACAAGGCCATTCTTTGTGTCACCACACCCTGTTTGTACTCAACTTTGCCTACTCCAGACAGCACTCAGGCAGCTGGATGTGCTGGAGAGAAATCTAGGATGCCTGAGCTCACTCTAAATGTATAGCCTCAAGGAGAACATTAGTGCTGACAAAAACTCCTGTTGCATTTCTATAGTCTAGCACTCCAGCACTCTCCCGGATGAGTTTTCCCTACCCTTTATTTCTCTTCAGATTTAAGTACTGCTTTCCATCTTTGTCTTCAGCTGATGAACTTGTTTCTGTATTTCATTATGAAAATGTAAGAAATTAGAGGACATCTTTCACTCACTGACATCACCGCATCTGCCAACACCAGCATCTGAACCATACACCCAGCCTTCCTTTTTGTTTATGATACAGGAATAGTTATGCACCTTCTAAAACCATTCCTTCCATCTGTGCACTAAAATCTATTGTCACTTGGTACCTTAAAACATCACTCTAGTTAATGTCTCCTATCTCCGGTCATCAATTTTCCTCTACTGATAGTTTTCATTAGCATGCAAATGTTCTGAAATATCTACCATCTTAAAAATCAGAACAAAACAAAGCACCCCCTTCCAGCTACTGCTATTTTACTCTATTACCCTTCCCCCTTTTAGATCAAAACTCTCTTGCAAGATTTAACTGTAGTTATCTTTCCTTTCCTTCAGTTTCCCATTCTGACTTGATCACTTCCCAATCAAGCTTCCACTCCCATCACACAAAAAGAGCCTAGAAAAGATGACAAACGCATAAATGGTCTCCATGTTACTAAGGCCAGTGGCTTCATCTTACTCTACCCAGTAGCAACTTCTGCCACGTGGCTTCTTGAACCGCTTTCCTTATCTGGTCTGCTGGAACCCACTCTCTTGTTTCTCTTCCTACTTCACTTCTTGTTCATTCTCCCTTAGTCACCTTTCCTGGTTGTTCAACCTCCAAAGTCGGGCCTTTGTCGGTCACCGTCCTATGCCCAGTGCATTGAATCACATAGAATGAATAAATATATAGGATAACTTTTTGGTTTTGTTTTATGAAAATAGGGTCATATCATTCACAATTTTCTGTACACTGCTATTTCAGTACAACAGTACTTCATGGATATCCCTCTAAGCCAGTTGGTAAGGCTCATATTCATTCTTCTCGATGTCTGGACCATATGCTGTGATGGAGGGAATGCAGTAATTTATGAAAGTATCCCCATTTTATGGGAAAGCCTTTATATTCATTTTTTACTGTGGGAATTAACATCCTTCCTCTTTTATTCCTGTTTCCCAGGAGTAGGATTGCTGAAACCAAGGATACATGTATATTAAATGATAGCTAATTTATAATATTGCTTCTCACAAAGACTGTATTAATTGATATTCTTGCTAACAGTGTTCACTGTTGCTGTACTCAAAAGGTGTTTTCACTCTTTTAAATTTTTGCCAGACTGATATGTGATGACTATTTATTTCTTTAATTTATGTTTTCCTGGTAACATTTGAGCATCATCACTTAGTGGTTAGGAACAAAGGCTTGGATGCCAGACTTTCTAGATTCCAATTCTGGGTCTATGATTTCCTAGCCAAGTGTCCTTGAACAAGTCTCTTAAGTCTGTTCCTCAGGCACCTCTCATGTCAAAAGGAGATGATAGAAACACCTACATTTTTTTTGTGGGGATTAAGTGTATTAAACAATGTAAATCAGAGTGCAAAACCTCTAAATATTGCTTATAATGATCACTACTTTTGTAGTCACTGTTAGTATTGTGATATCTTTTCTTATGTCTCTATTGCAAATGTGTGGATTAAATCTTATTTACACGTCCATTTTTCTATTGGGTCATTAATTCCCATCATATCAAGTTGTAAATGCTGTTAGCCCCAATAGGTTATGTTAGGTCATATTAATAAAATCTCAATGGCTCAACAAAATAAGTTAATTTCTCAACTTTCTTGTAGGTCAGGAAGTCTTCCTTCATCCTGTAGCTATGACATGCAGGAAATGTTGCTTCCAGAATCACGGTGGTAGGATAAGAGAGATTTGGGGGTTGTGGCAGACAGCTTTTAAGGCTCCTAATGATCCCCACAGTCTGGTTTTCATGCCGTTATGTAATCCTTTCTTTCTGGGTGTGGGCTCAGTTTCCTAACATGCATCTAGCACAGAGAATGCAGTAGAGATGATGGAGATCACTATCAGTAGGCTGCAAAAGGCCATGGTTTCTGAATTGAGCCTGCCTTCTGCTCACTCTGAGAGAAGCCAACTGTCCATTGATCAGGAATGGAGAAAGTCCTTCCTCCAGCCAACAGACAGCAAGGAACTGGAGCCCTTCCCTCCAACAGCCCATGAGAATCCAAGTCCTGCCAACAAGCACATGAACGATCCTAGAAGTGGGTTTTCCCCAGGAGAGCCTTCAGTGGTGATAAAAACGCTGATAGACACTGGTTGCACCCATGGGAGACCTTGAGCCATAGGACCCAGCCAAGCCTCATCCAGATTCCCGACTCTCAAAACCTGTGAGATAATAAACATCTGTTGGTGCATGCCTCTAAGTTTTAGGATAATTTGCAGGACAGCAACAAATAACTAATACAAAAATAGAACAGTGTAGTTTTAAGGCCAGCAAGTGTCTCATATCATACCTGCCCACATCCCACTGCCTGGAATTCAGTTCCATGGTCCAGCGGAACCACGTGGGATGTTGGGAATACAGTCTTGCTTGGTGCTTAGGAAGAGAAAATGGGGTACCCTACACAAGGTGCTGTCTGTGCCACTACTTCTTCCTGTACTCTGCTTGCACATACTTCCCTACACCTGTCATTTGTATCTTTTTTGTTTATGTTATCTTCTGCCATATAATATAGTTGTTCATTTTTCATAGGCAAGTGTCTGCATCTGGTACCTTATAGCTTTTGGTTTCCAGAATTAGTTATGGTCTCCACTAGCACTTGACTGGATATGAAGTCTACGCTATTCTCTTGCAAGATTTCTATTGCTTTATTATTTTAGGTAAGTTTTTAATTTATATGTAATTTGTTTCTGCCTTCAGAGCATAATTTTATTTTCTTGCACATATTAATGATGATGGCATTATTCATTAATAATTCTTTCTCTTCCACTGAGGTGAACTACCAACTCAGTCGTACATACCAATTGAGTCATCATATGGACCAGGATCTACTTCTAGATTCCCCTTTCTAATCTACTGATCTAGTGTTAATTCCTGTGCTGATACAACATTGATTCTGTCACTGTGGCTTCCTACTATGTTTTGATATTTGTTGGGTAAGACAGCAACCCCATTATCTTCCTTTTCTATTGTTTTTGCTATGTTTACAGAGACAACCCCTTGTGCTGTGCCTTCCAGCACATCGGCAGGCCTAGTGTGCAGTGGTCGTGGGTGATGTAGTGTACTGGTTAAGAACACCTGGTTTCAAGTCTCTCTTCTACCACTTCCTAGCATTGTAATTTTGGCAAGTTATTTAATTGTCTTGTACCTCATTTCCTCCACTTTAATATGGGAATGATAATAATTCTGACCTCACTGGGTGGTTGTAAAGATTAAATGAAGTAGTGCATAAAAATAATACAGAATAATACTTAGCACAGAGTATGATTTCATAGGTATTATCTGTGTGGGTTTTTTAGATTTTATGGATTTATTTTTTAGAGAGAGGGGAACAGACAGAGAAAGAGAGGTAGAGAAACAGCAATGTTTGGTTGCTTCTTCATGCTCCCAACTGGAGACCTGGCCAGCAACCCAATCTTCAGGCATGTGTTCTGACCAGGAATTGAACCGATGACACTTTGGTTCACAGGCCAGCACTCAATCATCTGAGCCACACCAGATAGGGCTATTATCTGTGTTCCTAATGGTAGTAGTAAATATTTGTTGGAATTTAATTCTCATTATTTACATCTGTTTTGGATACAATTATCTTCTTGTATTAGGGAAGAAAAATTAAATAGCTTGTTCTATATTTAACAAAGCAAGGTATTTGTTTTATCTAAAAGGAGTTATAAATGTGGAGTGGCTTTGGTTATTTGCTTTCATTATTAAAAGTGCTATTTTTTTGTTACAAGTGCTTCCCAGTCATTCTGACAATGTCCAATGCAAATGTCTTCCTGTTTTCCAGTGAAATATTAATGATTCCTTCAAGAAATTCTTGTTAAAAATAGTCAATAATTATAAGTCAATTAGGGGTATAGTTTCCTTTTCTGCTTTTAGAAAAATGAATAGCTATTCATCTTCTTGTTAACACTTCAATACCATCAGTCAAGAAAAGGCACTCAGGCCTTGACATACACTGCTTCTCCCCTAACTCTGCTCCTCTGTATCGGCATTATTGGATGAAGTGTTAATTAGCCTCAGGCTTCTAAACTGCTGGAGTAGTACCATGGACTATGCATCACCATTCATTCCAGGGACAAAGCATATCAGCACAAGGGAAGGTTAAGTGTATCTGAAGAAAAGGAAATTATAGAAAAATGTTTAATGTTTTTCCTCTGCATCACGCTCACATTTGCTCTCATGGTTCAGTGCATTCTTGCTTATGTTCCATCAGAAGAATTTCCTCTTATCTGTTTCAGAGGCTACTCAGCCATCATGGCATTCATTCACCCATCTCTCAATCATGTATTTATTCAACAGGTACTTATGGAGTACCTGGTATATTCCAGCCATTGTTGTAAGAACTGGGGAAAACAACATAAGGAAAACACACAAAAGCAAAACAGCCTTGCTGAAAAAACAACATGCCTCCCTTGAGGCATGTATGTTCTGGTGACTCCAAACCATAAGCAAGAAAGTAAGCAAATTCATATTGCAATGCGCAGGAGCCATAGATACTGTGCCCATCCAGAGAAGGCCACTCTGAGGAGGTGTCATTTGGGCAGGGACTTAAAGAAAGCCAAGAAGCCAGTGCCACAGAGGCCTGGAGGAAAAGTATACAGAGAGAGGACACCAAGATTTCACACGTGCTTGTTGTCTTTGACGATGGGCAGGAAGGCCAATGAGGCAGAGCATGTGAGCATGGGGAAGAGCTCTGGGAGCTAAGGTCAGAATTAGGCTGGTGGCCAGATCATGTAGATCGGACCTTGTAGATCAGGGTAAGAACTTTGAACCTTACATGTGAGAGGAAGGCATTGGAGAGTTGAGGCAGAGAGGTGCTCTGATTTTAAAAGGGTATTATCTCTACTTTTTCCTTTGCCAAAATCATTATCTTTCTAGTCCTCACACTTGCCAGATCCATGCCTTTACCAGAACCTGAGTCAAGCTGAAAACCCACTCCTCTCGTGAATGGGAGGTAGTGGTGGTGTTCGCATCTTTGTGTATGGGCTGGAATGAGGTGGGTGCTTCTGGAGCCTGTTCTAATTCCCTATAAAAATGACCATCTCTAAGGAGATGAAAATTAGAACCTCTGGCCTCAGTTTAACTGACAATTTAGGCACATTTTCCAGGAAGATTTGATTCATTTTTTTTCTTTTTCATTCACTCATTCAACAAGTGCGTATTGAACATCTACTATGTGCCATCACTGTGATAGCACTGGAGACACAGCTGTGAATGGAAGAGACAAGGTCTCTGTCCTCGCAGAACTTTTAGTCCATTGACTCGTATATGACTCTAGAGCATGCTGTTCCCAGACGAGAGCAGCTAGAATTACTCTTCTAGTTTGAGTATTGTCTAACACCAGTGTATTCCGCTGGATTAACCTGGCCATCTGAACCTTGGAATGGTCATGCATTGCCGGACTTGTTTATAACAAGTTATAAATATCATTGTTATATTGCTAACAATGGTATTTCTGAATTTACATTCATTATTGAACATATATTCTGTGGCAAGTTGCTGTTGGTATTAACATCTGCAGGCAAAGGCAATTTCAATTAATTTTATGCTTCTAAGTGAAGGCATTTTGCCCTAGCCATGTTGGCCATTTACTTATAATGTCCTAAATAATTTAAGACTTTAAAGGAACTTATTAAATTAAAATGAAGCATACAGAGACATTAAGACAGTTATGTCTTATAAAATAGAATGTATGTAACAGGCTTAAAATTTCCCTGTCTTCTGAGAACCAACAGAGGAATAACTCAAGATTTAGGGTGCGAAATCAACCATCTCTCTATTTGGAGGAGTTGTTTTAATGGTTTACAAAGAGACTAAAAAACATCTTTCATAGCTTCATATAGGCAAATATGAATTTGAAATGCAACCAACTTACATTATTCAGTAAATAAACTTCCTAACAGATAAACAGAAGTTGGCTGACAATCTATGCATGGAAAGCTGAGACTGCTCTATGATTCTTTCCAAGGACCCGTATGTCTAAATTTGACTGTTGGCCAAGACAAGGGCAGCACAGTTTTTATGATGTGCTGTTTAAAGTCCAAAAGTACCCTGGAAGAAGTTAAGCTGGTGTGGTTACTGATGGCCTTCACCTCTGTGCTGGTAAATTCTGTGAGTCAACTTGACTGCACCAGTGCTCAGATAGCTGAAACATCATTTCTGGATTTGCCTGTGAGGGTGTTTCTGGGAGAGATTAGCATCCAATTAATAGACAGAGTAAAGAAGCTCTGCTCTCCCCAGTGCCAGTGGGCATCGTCTTTCACGATCCACTTCTGAGAGGGACTGAGTGCAACAAAAAAGAGGATGAGTTTTCTCTCTCTGCAAGAGCTGAAACATCCATTTTCTCCTGCCCTTGGACATCTGGGGTTCTCTGCATAAGGCTGGGACTTAACCACCAGTCCCCAGTCTCTCAGCCCTTTAGACTGGGACTGAATTATACCACTGGTTTTCCCAGTTGTCCAGCTTGCAGATGGCAGATCTTACGATAGTATATAAATAACCAATCTCCTCACATTTATATATATACACTAATATATAAGGAGATTTATTGTATATTATATGTAAAGAGGATTTTTACAGATACTGACTCATACATATGTATGTATGTGTAATATATGTATATATGAGATTTATTATATATATTATATATGTATATTATGAAATTTATTATAGGAATTGCCTAATGTATTTATTACCTATGTATAATACTATGTATATGTGTATATGTATGTATTTATGTCTTATTGATTCTATTTCTCTGAAGAAACCTGACTAATACAACCTAGTTTAACCAGTGGTCAGCCAAGTTTGGCTGTGTGACCATGTGAACATAGAAGATCCTGCTGGAAATTTCTGCTTTGAGTTCTCCTGAATTAAGATTCATCACAGAAATCTTTCAGTGTAATTCAGAGATGAAGCATATTAGTGAGTAAAAATGAACCCTAGACAATTGTGTCTCACTGTCTTTTAAATTCCCAGTGCTGACCAAGGTTCTCTTTCTCTTACTGAATGTAGTGTTTGCCTTGAAATGAAAGCCTTATGTGAGTGCACTCTGGAGACTCATGAATTATTTCAAAAATCTGAGCTTGTAAATCTTTGCTCTCTGTGTAGATAGGTCTTTTGGAATATACAGAGGTATTAAAGAACATAGAGTCCAGTTGAGAGGATGACAATAAATAACAAACATGGAACACCTACAGATGATAGAGAAAAGACAACTGTTAAGTGAGATTGTGCGTACTGTCACCGTGACTGTGACAGGAAGAGGGGATCCGGACTGAAGCAGAGATGGTAGACAACAAACAAAAAATAACACAACAAAGAGAAAAAAATAGCGAATCGGTAACCGAGAAAATTCCAGTTAAATAAGGACTACACTTGCAGTAATAAGTGCTATAGTGGAAATAAAACTAGGTGATGTGATAGAATGGGACTAGGATGCTCTATAGGATGGGAAAGTCTGAGTATGCCTCTGAAGATGTGTCTCCAGAAGATGGGGAGGCTCCTGCTTCTATGTTGACATCTCTACTTTCATGAAGGATTCTCATTCCTATGCAGGAAAAGAGCAGAATTAGCTGACAATTTAGCATACATTATCTTGTATCCTTCATTGACAGTCTAGTTGAAAAAATAGAATACACTGATTAAATGCTTATACATAGAGACTTGGGCATAACAATCTTTTATTTGCTTTTACATACTCCCAGAATTCTTTGATTAAAGGGAAGAAACACCCTCACCCACAACAGCAACATAATCTAAGTAAACTATCATCAAAAACTTGGTCCAGATTGGTGGGAGTGGTGAGTTAAGGCAGTAACTAACCTGGCCTGCCATACCCCAGTCTGGACATTTCTGCAAAGTGAGCAGATCCCAGGTCTATACATCAGGTTTTGGTCTCAGTTGACAATCCTGTTGGACGGAGAACTTACCCAATGTTAGGAGCTTAATGGAGAGTGGATCACTTATTGACAATGGAGAATGTCAGCAGGTTACTCACAGACATGGAAGGAGAAAGATCAGAAACTTGAAGACAAGGAGGCTGATGCAGAGGCGTATAGACAGGCGTGTGGGAATGGGCACAGCATGGATTGATAGGTCTATGACATGTCACTCACCAGAGAGCAACCACCAGGGAAGGAGCACTAAAGAACCAAGCAAACAAAGAGACTCAGGGAGGGCTGAAACTAGCACAGGGCGGGTGAAGACCCTAGGGGCAAACATTTAAGGAGGCACCCACTCTTAGGTGCTGACTCTGTATAGTCACAGCCCTAGAGTGAGTGACTCCTTAAAGTTTGTGCCCAGAGCACCTCACTTATCACGAGTCAGTTAATGTCCCTTAGGCTCTGTCATTGTCTGCATGGATGGATTAGCTGTAAATTAGCCTGGGAACTTGGGCTGTAATGTACCAAGGCTGATCTAGCCACCATTGCTGTATTTCTAACCTGCTAACCACAGACAGCAACACTAAGTCCCTGACATGGCATTATCCTTCAAGTAGACCAACTGGCCAGTGGGTGACAAGGTGACAATGCTAATATCCTTCCACTTAGGAAGGGCCAATGATTTGCCCTTGAAATAGGCACACAGTCTAGGTAAAGGTTTGTCTTTTCAGCCCAAAGATCCTCAGCCAGCACTACTCTCTGAAGATGTATGGATGTCTGGCCCACCAGACAGGATCTCATAAGAATAAAAACTCACTTTAGAGGAAAAAATGTATGGAAGTAAGCCCATGACCATGACCATGGAATCCACTGACTATGACCATGGAATCCGCTGGCCATGCCACATACTGCACCACCCAGAAGCTGCTGCCTGATGTAGTGTTAGAAACTGTCCTTTAGAAACACAGCTTAAGTGCTAGCTCAGAGGTGATACTTTTATAATGATGGGGCGCTATCCTCCAGGTCAATGTATATACCTTGAATCAAAAGCTTTATATGGAACTATGGGGAACTATTTAGGTGGAAGTGATTAGTCCAGGAATTAAGGAGTGGAAGCAGGCATAGTTCACTTACCATCATCCCCATTAACCAACTGGAGGCCAGTCTCTTAAAGGAGAATATTTCCCTGTGAGGGTGCAGAGAAGACTCATCATTGATACCTGGCATCTCAGGCGCCTTCGATCCAGAGGTTATCAAACAAGAAGTGGAGTCACAATCTTAGCACGAATGTTGACCCTGCTCATCAGCAGGAGGAAGGGCTGTTGTTACACAGGGAGGAATATTACTAACACCTAGACAAACCCATTTAGGCATCACTTGGTACTCCCTTTCCCATGCTGAGGGAAAATGACAATTGTCAGGCAGCCTCAATCTGAAAATTGCATTGTAGCCAGCTGAGACTGCTAGAGGTGCTTCCTGGGGGTATGAGGATTTGGGAATGGGCAGGAAAGAAAACAGGCAATGAGCCTCAGGGGTGACCCTCAGATCAACCTCAGCTGTAGGAGTTAGAGCTGACACCATTAACATCTCTCTTCCAAGTTTTCCCTAAAAAGGGGCTGCTCCCTGAGCGTATATGAGGAAGTCAGTGGAAAAACATGGTGATGCATCAACTCCTGGGTCCTCTTCAAGGAAGGACTCATTCGTTCAGCCACTGTGTGGGCTGCTGTCAGTCCCGTCGGGGACTGCTTCTGCTACAGAGAGCTGCTTGGGCAAGGTCACACTAGTCCAGGGACTCACTGATCAAGGCTGGAATATAAATAGCAGCCATTTTCACCCAAGGTAGAATGAGCCTAGTGAGGTGACAGAAGCTATCTTTGGGTCAACTTGACTTCTCATCCATCCATTCAGCCTGGTTTCTTCATAGGAATTGATCCCAGAGGAACTCCTTAGTAAGCGTCCCAACCACTGAGATTATCTGTCTCTCCTTCTGACAGTTATCTACTGCTTTAAATGTAAAATCCATTCATTTCAAAAACCGATGGACGTTCTCATCCATTCTGTGGAATCAAAATTAAACTCTTGAAAGTTCATTCTGTCATAATATGAGTGCTATTGTAAATTTAGTTAAGAAGTTCACCATTTAAGATAAAATTATTTGTTTTGTGAGGCAAATGTGAATACAAATTTTGATGGAGCCTAGATAGCATTGTTGTACAAACAACATTAATACTCAATTTAAAGACTCATGACCCAGAAATATACTGAGAATTTGTTGTAGTGCACACTTAATTGAGGGGTTGGCAAATCTGCGTTTTGCAAAATGCCAGATAGAGAACATTTTAGGCTTTGTCAGCTCAATGGTTGTTGACGCAACTACTCGATTTTGCTGTTTAGTGCAGAAGCAGCCATAGAAAATCCAGAGACAAAAGAGCATGGCTCCGTTCCAATAAAACTAGATTTACGAAAACAGGCAGAGTTCCAGATTTGGCCAAATGGCTGCAATTTGCCAACATCTGCCCTAGTTCATCAGCATCCCAAATGAGCTCTTAAATTTTATCAAGCAAAATAGAACCTATGCTTAAAATTTAAGAAATATACTTGTACAAACTAGTAAGAAGAGTATTGAAGCTAAAATTTTTATTTTAATACAACTGATTTCTAATGCAAAAAGTATAATAGTGTGTTATAATATTCTTAGTACCCAATATCAATAATATTTTATGTGTTTGAACTTCTACATAACTATTTTGCATATTAACTTGTGTCCTACAATGGTATTAAATGTATTTTGAAATGGCTTTTCTAAGCTTTGACTGCATTTTGCTCCTAATTAGTTAGGCAATTTTAATTAACATTTTCATAAGTGGAAGGCCAAAAAGTTCAGTGTGTAAAGCTGTTAGCACATTGTAATCATCGAAAGCAAAGCTTGCAAGTGGGAAGATATTGAAACTTACCCTTGGAAAAGCAAGAGAGAAACTAAATAAAGTAACTGTTTAGAGCTCAGTTACAAGATTTAATTTTGAAATTCAAAAAATTGCACTTTTGAGAATCTCAACTTAAGGGAAGAATCTTGATGGAGGTCCTGTTTTTAGTTGGATAATGTATATTTTGCATCAAAATGGAATGAAATTGAGAAAGCCTAATGTTGCATCAGATAGGTTTTGTGAAACATTCACAAGAATAAATTTAATAATTTACTTGACAGGTTTTATCCTGTAAGAAATAGAAGGAAAAAAGATAACATCTATGAAAATATTTATGTTAAAATACTTATACATTAAAAAAAACAGGAGAATTTCTCCACTTAGCAGCATTTTTCTGAGTCTATTATGTAACAGAGCACTAATAAGGAGAGTTTTTCCTCAATTAAAACTTTATGTTTTACAGAAAGGAGACAAGAATATCAAATTTATTAATCCTAAAATGTAAGTTCCAAAGTCATTGCAAAAATTCATTGCAGGCAAATAAAAAGTAAAAATTATAACATATGGAAAAATATGATCTTCCGAAAAAGACCAGTAACTATTAAAAATGGACACACCTAAAAAATTAATTAAAGTGGATAAATATGTACACAATTATTCTGTTGGCAAGATAATCACCATAAAACAAGTTTTTAAAAAATAATTTGCTTTATTTTACATAGTATTTTTTTAAGACTTTAACTTTGAAAAAAATTTTGAATAGCCCAAGGCTTACAACAAGAAATAAGACAGTCTTTCTTTTCCCATATTCTCGGAGTCCAGCTGAAGAGAAACACAATAAACAACACAGTATGATTTGGTAAAGTGATGTGTCTGGTGGTAGGTACGGAGGCGGAAACACCCAACTGACCCGAGCTGAGGATGAAGAAGCCTCAGAAAAGGAATTCCCTATGATGTCTGTCTCAGTAAGAGGAACTTGAAGGAAGGAAACTTCTCCAGCTATTTTATTACCATCTTCCAAGTGTGTATTATAGGTCCTTTAGTAAACACATGCCAAATGATTGAATGAATCAATTTTCTAGTTATAAATGATGGCAAGAGGTATTCCAAGGGGATAGAACACCACATCCAAAGGCAAAGAAACAGGAGAGAATCTGTTAAGCACATCGTAACACTGAGCCAGAGATGGCAAAGAAAAAAGTAAGAACAATTTTTAAGATGATAAGATTACAAGTAATTTTTTGAGTTTTTAAACATAAGTTGCAGCTTACACTACTCGTGGAAGCAAAATATTTGCTTCCTTTTAAAAAAAATCTTAGCTGTTTATCATTTTTTTATTTCACTTTATTTTTTAGTTGTCCATCAACAATATTTTCTAGGTTGATACAAAATCTTCATATGGATGAATGCATGATATCACATTCAGTTCCCTCGTCACTTACCTAACGGCTATTCTCGTTTTTTCATTATTATAATAAAAGCATAACAGAAGCCGTTCCTGGGAGCAGGACGAGAGAAGCAGTATGTGTATAGGTCAGGGTGAGCTGTGTTTACCTAGGAAGCCATGTCTGGCGTGGACCCTCCCAGCCCCCTGGAAAGATTTTGTGTTCCTTAAATCATCTCCCCAACCCAAGTCACATTTGGATCAAGATTTCTCCAACTGGAGGGAGACAGTGGCCCCGTAATCACCAGTGACTTGAAGAATCCAGTGACTCACGCCAAGGGAGAGCTTGTGGACACGTCTCCTCCCTCAGTGACTCAGAAGGGTGCTCAGAGAGATGCCCTGGGCAACCCTGGACCAGGCAACACTATGCCAGGAACTTTCCTCAGCTGAGCCTCCTGAAGTTAATTAACAAGGACCGCTGGAGCGACATGAATGATGAGAAACCCTACCAAGACTTAAGGCCTGGGATGATTTATTTAATGTGTCAACTTGACTGGCCATGGGACCTTAGATTAGACTTGTTCTGAGTATGTCTGTGAGGGTGTTTCTTGATGAGATTAGCATTTGTGTTTTTTCCATGCTTGTTTTAAAGATTTATTGGGGTGACATTGGTTAATAAAATTACATAGGTTTCAGAAGTACGATTCTATAAACACATCATCAGTATGTTGTGCTGTGTTCACCACCCTGAGCCAAGTCTCCTTCCAACCCCATTTGTGTCTCCTTTACCTCGTCGACCTTCCCCCTCCCACCTTTCACCCTGGTGACCACCATGTGGTTGTCTGTGTCCAGGAGGTTTTCTAATCCCTTCACCGTTTTCACCCAGGCCCGCTCCTCACTCCCCTCTGACAGCTGTCAGTCTGTTCTCTGTACCTATGACTTTGTTTCTATTTCTATTTTGTTAGTTTACTTTGTTCATTAGATTCCACATATAAATAAAATCTTACAGTGTTTGTCTTTCTCTGGCTAGCTTATTTCACATTGCAGAGAGCTCTCCCAATGTGGGTAGACATAAACCAATCTAATCCTTTGAGGCCCAGAGCTGAACAGGTAGGAAGGAATTCGATCCTTTTTCCCGTGCATCAGAGTTTGGTTTGGAACAGCACACCCTTCTCCTGCCCCCTGGCTGGGATGTACAGCAGTGACTCCCTTGGCTCTCAGACCTTTCCTGGTCCTCCAGCAGTTGTAGGACTCAACTGGGGTCTCAACAACCATGTGTGTTGATTCCTCATTCTCTCTCTCTCTCTCTCTCTCTCTCTCTCTCCACATCCCCTCCCACCACCACACATCAGATAAAATCTGGTACAATCAAAGTCTCAGCACATTGGAGTTGAGATTTATATCCAATAATGTTTTGATGGCTGACCAAATTTTGAGCTGGGCAAAGAAGGACTACAGGATGAGAGGATTAGGTGCTAATCTCCATTTATAAAATGAGTCCACTGCTTCACAGTAACTTACTTGGGCATTTCTGTGGCACTTTCTCAATTTATTGGTTTTGGAGTGTGGGTCACTTCCTCCATAAATCCTTCCCATGATCTCTGATGTGCATTTCTCTCACATTTTCTCTTCACACACCGTACTTCAACTATAACATCATTCATCACATGGCAGTAGATTTACCTGTTTGTGTTGTAGAATCCTTTTATGGGTATATTAGTTTCCTGGGGTTGTTGGAACAAAGGACAACAGACCGGGTGGCTTCAAGTACTACATGTATTCTCTCATGGTGCTGGAGTCCAGAAGTCCCAAACCAGGGTGTCAACAGGGCCACACTCTCTTTGAAACCTGTAGGGAAAAAGCTTCCCTCACCACTGGTAGCTTCTGGGATTCGCCAGAAATCCCTGGCATCTCTTGGCTTGGAGAAGCATTATTCCAATGCGTGCCTCTGTCATCCCACGGCCATCGTTTCCCCTGTGTCTGTCTCCCTTCCTCTTATAGAGACACCGGTCCCTACTCCTGCATCTGAGTTAGTTACGCCTGCAGCGGCTCTATTTCCAAACAAGTTCACCTTCTGAGATGCTGGGACTTCCAACATACCTTTTTGGGGAAGGGGGCGCAATTCAACCCATAGCAGTGGACAAGGATTGTGTCTATGTCATCTTTTTACTTTTGTATCCTAATACTTACTCCATTGTCAAGCACACAGAACATGTTCAGTAAAGTATCGGTGAATAAATGGCTGTACGACTAAGGAACAAGTTTGTACTAAGAAGCCACATTCCATTCTCATGTGGAATAAATTCATATAAAGAGTAGAGGGCTACTCCCAGGGATGCTAAAGCCCTTCTAGTTCCACAGTTCTGTGATTCTTTAGCCTCAGCACTGATCTGGTCTCAGCTATTTGGAAGAGGTGTGTGACTAGTATCCGTGCAATTACATCTCTGTAAACCCAAAATAGAATTTATTTAAGTTTCATGAAGAATATATTAGTGCATAGATTTGGATGCCTATTGTCTGAAATTTTAAGGGATTTCAAAGGTCTTAGCCCTTGCATCTGAAGTTGACTCTTTTTTTCTTTTTGTAGGTGGCAGTTTTAATGAGCAAATGAACTTACTTAAAAGGTTTTCTTGGGCAGTTGCAAGAGAAGTAGTTTTATAGATCCACAGGCCAGAATCCTAAAAGCTCATACAGAGACATTAACTGGGTTCTCATGTGCACAGGAAGCTGTAGGTAGGTTCAGTGCTGTTAACAGTCTACATAGTCTCAACACCCTGTTTCTATGTCCAGGCTGTATCCTTGGAGAAGCTCCAGGACCAGGGAAGGCAAGAGGCATGAGTGTTCCAAGGACAACGGAGGCGCTCAGGAGACTCCAATCGCCTGGTCCAGCTAGTGGGTCAGTGGGCTGTCACACCTCCATGATGACCTCCTCCACCAGGTTTTCCCTGGCTATTCCCTGAGGATATTTGCAAACCATGTCTAATAAGGAGTCAATCTCCAAAATATATGAGAAACTTCTACAACTGAATGGTTTAAAAAAATACCTGATTTTAAAAAGTGGGCAAAGGTTCTAATAGCAATTTCTTCAAAGAAGAATTAAAGTTGCCAAGAGGTCCACGAGAAGATGCTCAAATCACCAATCATTAGGGAATTGAAGTTGATCAACACCACCCATCATCAGGTGAGTTGAATTGTTTTTAGGAGAGGGAAAGTCGATTAGAGTTGTAAGACTGACATCTTGTGGCTAACTCTGGGTGGTGCAGAAAGGTGGAAGCAGGGGAAGGGGAAATAAATGGAGCTACTCCGTTTAACTGTTACACACTACAAAAAAAAAGATAAAAAATATACATATGTAAACAGCAGAAAGCTCCTCACAAATAGACAAATGCATGTCTCTTGGAAGGAGAGAGTGAGCATATAGCCTAACACACCATTTTTGGAAATCACCAGAATTGATTCTGGCCTTGAAGAAGAAAGTGAGGGGAAGAGAAAACAGAGGAAGAGACCGTTCAGGAGTGAGCACAAGGAAGGAGCCTGATGGAAATGTTTTTGATGAAAGCCTAATGCTTTGGAGTTCTTGTAACAGATGTCGAAAACCTATGAAAGAGGTCCGTGGATTCTTGGACAACCAGACTTTTGGTTTTGGATTTTGGTTTGTTTTTGGGTTCTTTCTGCGCTCCAGAGGCAGAGCCATGGTTGGGTATGAGCTGTCTCTGTAGAAGTTTCCATTTGTACCCTCTGCCATTTATGACTGACTCACCTTGCCCCAAGCTCAGCAACAATGTCAGGGAAATTATTCATTCCTTTGTAAAAAAAATGTGCTGTTCACACCCTTTCTGACTTTCTATCTTGTTCCCTAGTTTATTGTTCTTCTCCTCTCCAAGTTGTTCCCTTTCTCCTCTCATGATAACACGGGGCAGAGGACACTGGGGGCATGGATGTGTCTTGATTCCTCGGATACCTCCCTGCTGGCTATACTGTTCCTCCCTGCTGTCAACTCTAAAAGGAGGACAGGAAGAGAAAAACAAGTGAAATTAAGCCACCAGTTAAGCTGTTGAGAGCTGCTCCTATGTTAGGGGTGACAGGGTAGAAGGGTTACACTATGGTAAGCAAGACAGACTGGATTTCTTCCATCGGGGAGCTACAGAGATGGATGCAAGCAACAGAATTTTAAAAAGTAACAATTAATTCATTATTACGGTTGTAAGTGCTACTGAGGACATACAGCATGCTAGGAAAGTATCTAACAGGGATTCCGGATTGAATATGAGAGGAAGAAAAGGTTTTGCAGGCACAGAACATTTAAATTGATATCCAAAGAGTGTGTTCTTTAGCTAAAGAAAAGGAGCAGGGGCAGCATTATAAACAAAAACAAAAGCATGTTTTAGACACTGAGGCGAGAAGAGCAAATAATAGAAATCCTCCTACAGCCCTATCTGTGGGCAGAAAGAAACTGACACTTCCGTGGGTATTATTTAATCCTCATAACTGCGGTGTCAAGTGGGTAGGGTGATTACACCTATTTTACAAATGAGGAAACTGAAGCACAGATGTAAGTGCCCTGTCGAAGATCACAGAGCTAGTAGGGGACCAGCTGGAGACTGAAACCCAGGCAGTCCGGCTCCAGAGTCCGGAGCAGCGATTTTCAACCTTTTTCATCTTGTGGCACACATAAACTAATTACTAAAATTCTGTGGCACACCAAAAAATATTTTAGATTTTTGGCCTTTCTGACAAAAAAAAATGGGTGCAATTTTGATTCATTTGTACCAGATGACTATTATTGTGTTGGTTGTGGTCATTGTTAAAAATGTGACAATCTGAAGGAAAAGAGGTCAGTGCCCCTGACTACAGAGTCGGGTATTGAGTGTTTGAAAAATCCTTGGGCACACTGGTTGAAAATTGCTGATCTAGAAGCACAAAGAATGAAAGAAGGTCAGAGTGGCTGGATCTTGGAAGAGGAGGAGGGAGATGGGGGAACATGAAGTTGAAGAGATGAAAGGGACCACATCCTTGTGCCATGTTAAGAAATTTGGGTTTTATTTCAGGGAAATTTTTGGGGAAAGGGGAAAGGGTTTATAGGAACAAGTATAAAGGACACATGGACAAAAACTAGGGGTGGGTAGAAATGGGAGGGAGGTGGGGAGGACTGGGTGGATGGGCTGGGATGGGAGTAAAAGATAGAAAATGTACTTGAACAGCAATTAAATAAAATTAAAAAAAGCAATTTGAGTTTTATCCCAGTAGTAATTGGACACTATAGACAGATACTAAACAGGGAAGTAGTGAGTTAAATTTTGCCTTTTTCAAACGTTGGTCTGGCTGTGGGATGGACAGAGAATTTTTTTTTTGACTGGTCTTTCCTGTGATTCATAGGTGCAAACTGTCCTTGCTAAATTGCCTCCCTGTTTGCTGAATCTGTAAAAATACCACTGCTGTTTGACAGTTGACACTATAGCATAAGAGAAGGAAGCAATCTGTTCTCACACATTCCTGACAAGGGAAAGGTTAGGTGGTGTTATTTGTGCAAAAGATATTGAATGTAAGATATGCAGAGAATGAGAAAGAATAGGTCATCCACCTGCCCATAGCCTCAGAGCAAAATAAATACCAAAAGTATAATGCAATAATGCATGGTAGGGTCACACTACACAACACCTATGGATAAGAAAAAGGTTATTCGTGATTGCAGACAGTTTCCTGATCATTTATTTCTGCACGTGTAAGGCGGACAATTTCAGAAACGGTTTGGAAGATGAATGTTCAGACATCCAAGGAAACGATGAACTTGACAGTTTGGAGCCTCGTTTTCTCAGTCTCTGAAGTTGGTTGCATATTTCAGGTAACATTGCCGCATACACAAACCTTCAGATTTTTAGCAACAATGGCATTTTTCAATAGCTCTAGAAATATCACCTAACTGAAGGTTCGTTTATGAGCAGTGACCCGAGTGAAACATGAGGGTCTGAGGAGGAGGCTGTACCTGGCCTTATCTCGCTTCCTTTCACTCAACACCTTGCACGGTCGTGAGAAAATGAGTGTTGGCTGAATGAATGGTGAAGTAACAAATGGATGGAGATGGAGCTAACGAAAACAATTTGGTTTTCTTTTGGTGTGCTGGCCTACTTCCACAGATATTCAGCAAGCATGCCCTGGGTCTTCTTAGCCCACGGTTCACAACAAATGCAAACACGTACTATACTTATAATCTGCCTCAGAGAGACCTGGAGAAGGTGAAAATACAAACTCCACTTTATACAGAAGGAGGAATAAGTGCCTCAGTGCTAAGAAGTACTTGTTGTGCAGGACTCAAGTTTGCTGGAAATTGCAAATCAGTAGGTAATTCCTCACGGGCATTTCTGAAAGTGTTTTGAAAATTTGATTTCATTTGTCAGAAATTTTATTAGGGCTAAATTCAGGGAGGAGGAACCCTCTGTGTATATTTGGAAGACCAATGAAAGCAAAGAAGATCGCAGACCTGGCACTTGATAGGCGGCTCTAACACCTGAGAGAGTGTTTTAAAGAAGATATATAAAGCAGCCTTAGGTCTCTTTTTAAAAATATCAGTGTAGAAAAGATTTCTATTTCATAGTTATTATAATAACACAAAGCATGTGCTTATTCTTCAGGGGTAAAGACATACAAACAAACAAACTGGTGATGAAATGAGTTTATTGTGCTCTTCTTGTTGAGGACATAGCTGGGGCTGCCTGAGAAGAGGGGAGGGGAGGAGATATAAACCTACTGACGAGACCTTTATAATGTCTAGGGACTTCCTTCATTCCTAAAGCCACAGGTGAAGCAGGAGACAGCATAGGAAGGACTCCGAGACTGCAGTACTGTCACTGGCCAGCATTTAGCACCCTGGCTGCCAGGGAACGCCTTTTACCAATTAGGTGGAATAAATAGTAAACCGAGGAGGGAGGAGGAAGGAGACAAGTCTCACGTGCTAACTCAGCAGTCCTGAACCTGGTCTGATAATATTGCCAGGTGTTTCAATATCACAAGAAACACTATATTAGCAAGAAAGAAAGAAAGTCCTTGAGATTCTATGTAACATTTCCACTATCTGGGAAAGAAAGCCTTGAAACTGTGCTTTCATCCCAAGGCCTAAATGTGGGAGAGGGTCCCCGGTGCCTAAAGAAAGAGCCCATAAAACAACTTTGGTTAATTGCCTACCTCTGGTCACTATCTGTCTTACAAGGGAGTCCCTGATGCTTACAGAAAGAGCCCATAAATAACTTTGGAAAGTACCCCAAAATTTAATTAACTGCCTCCTGTCACATATTTGTTTTACCACAGGATGACCAAATGGGGTCTGGAGCAAGATAAGAAATCAGACTGACAGATCCCCCTTTATCCCTAAATTTGGGTAGTCACATTTCCCCAGGAAAGCTGGCGCCACATTTACCCGTTAACCAATATGTAACTTTTTCCCTCCTATCCCACCAACTATAGAAGTCTGGAGAACAAAGGACTCGTTCGTGCTCTCTCTTTCTCTCTCTCTCTCTCTCTCTCTCTCTCTCTCTCTCTCTCTCTCTGTCTCTCTCTCGGGGGCTCAGGGAGCTCTTGGCTCTCGGGTCACAGGGCCACCCAGCCTTAGGCTGCTCAGGGGCTTGCCACCCTGGTCTTTAGCCACCCTGCTTTGTTCTGAAACTTCCCCTTTCACCCCCTACTCTACCCGGTCCTGTTCTCATCCATGGAAGCGAACCACTAATAAACTGATTACATACCACTAGATTTGCTGATATGTAATTCTTTACATGCGTCGACAAGAAGAACCAGGTCTCCCCCGTCAACACAGGTACTGTGTGCCGGTACTTACAGTAAGTGTGCTGCGCACGTGGTCTCTAACAGAGCCTCAGAACCCTGCATGAAGCTAACAACGGATCTAACTCTCATTCATCTGAGTCCTAGATGAAGGAAAGAAAATGTGCGGCTAGAAGTAAATTCAAAGAAATATGGCTGAAAAATTCCCAGATTTGGGATGTGTGTGTGTGTGTGTATTTATAGAGAGAAATATATATGTATTTATTCTATATATAATATATAGAAATACATTACATATAGGAATATATATAAATACATATAGAGAAATATATATCTATATTTCTATACATATAGATATATATTTCTCTTCCCTAAGCTATTTGCTCACTCAGGGTAGAAACCTAGTATGTTTTGCTGATGGCTGTGTTCACAGTGCCTAGGACACTGTCTAGGTGCTTAATTTTTTTCACTTTGTGAATGATGATGAGGACAAGATGATGAGCATCCCTCAGTGAAAATGCCTCTAGATGGATTGAGAATAATAATGTTGAAAGCTTTAAGAATTTCTGCTGGAAATTTGTGATTGTCTCTCCAAATCCAGTCTCCATTAGACCTTGGAGGTTGGTTGCAAGGACCACACCTAGGAGACTCCCTTGCCACCGGTTTCAGGTTGGTTTCAGCCAGGAGCAGGGACGGATGGAAAATCAGTAGTCCAGTGGAAAGAGAGATCAGGGTAATCACGCCACTGGCTCCCTCCTTTGAAGTCACCTTCAACTGGCTGCATCATTTCAACTTGGGTCACAGCTGGGGCAAGGGAATCTGCTACGCGGGTCCCAGATTTCAATAATAGCTTCTTCCTCTGACCTCCTCAGGCCTGGAGGTGGCAAGGGCACCCTCATATTGTCTTTCATTTCTTATCTGTTTTCTTCTTTTACTTTTTTTTAATCTCACCCACATCTTTAGAAATATTTCTTTTATCAAACTCTCTTCAGTTCCCTATTTTATTGTGGCATTTGTTTTATGTCAAGAAGCTGAATTGTTCAGGTTCATCTGCTTAACAAACATTTCTTGAATTCCAGGTATGTGTGTGTCACATGTGTTTGTGTGTCGGGGAACGGAGAGGAGTGCATCTCAGAACAGAATACAATGGTGAAATCTGATTTACGCCTTCTACTTATATAATATGGTTTCCCTTTCATCAACATTCTTCATTCAGGGGAACAAATATGGGTGCTTAAAAGGTTTCCTTCCTTCCTTCCTTCCTTCCTTCCTTCCTTCCTTCCTTCCTTCCTTCCTTCCTTCCTTCCTTCCCCTCGCCCCCCTCTCTCTCTCGCCATGTAACATAGGAGGTGAGGCAAAGGAGACGGGCCCTGAAAGCCATTTTTTATGCTAATTATTATAAGCCTAGTATGTGTTTTCTAACACAACTTAGTTTGGACTAGTCACATTTCAAGCGTTCAAAGGCCCCCTGGACTCGTGGCTACTGAACCGAGTCATGTAAGTCTACCACCTTGATGCAGCTTCCTGTGTCATCTGTTTTGTGCAAGATTCTGCCCTCGCTGTCTTTATCCATTTATACATTTCTTGCTTTAGAGATCTTACTCGTTCCAGAGGAATTAACTATGTTGATGATTCTAAATAGTCTAGCTCTATATAGATTGTTTATGGGTACCATAAACTCAATAGAACTTACAGTCTTCCATTGTACCCAAGAAAGGGTCTTTCCTTTTCTTTATGATCCAGCCACTAAGGCTTAGAAGTTTAGATTTTCCCTATCACCCACCCCTTCGTATTCAATCAATCATTTCCAAATTTCATAGCTACATAGCTACATATTCAACCAATCATTTCCAAATTTCATGTCGGGAATACAACCCTCTTTGGATTCCTATTTTAGATCATTGAGGATGTTGCTACTTAATTTTCCTAAAGTACAACCCTTAACCTGTTAAACCTTCTTCAGAAATATTCTAAGGCTCCATATTCCCTACCAAATGAAATGAGAGATTTTTTTTTTTTAGTTTAGAATTCACAGTGCTCTACAATTTTATCTCTATGTCTTTATTCCTGTCTCCTAATAGTTGCTTATATGTGATCTGTGCTCCAGGAAAAGAAAAAAGTTCCCTGAACATTCTTTGCAGGTTTTCTCCCTTTATGTCTTTTTCCTATTTAATTCTATACTTAGAATACTTTCTTCCTTGGCCGCCTGGCTCAATCCTGCCCCTGCTCCAAAGGTCCTTCTTGTATCAACCATCCCTATACTCTTCCTCTATTCTCTTATAAAAGAATGAAATGTGTTCTCTCTGGCCCTGGAACATAAAATTAGCTTTGTTTTTTCTCTCTTACACTACTGACTGACTTTTGCCTTGTAGTGTGTTTCTTATAAATAAATATTCCATTCCTTTCTACTCATCAGTGAGTTTTCTTGAGAGGTGTTTTATACAAGGGAAGTCATGGAGATAGACAAGATCATTCATCCAAGGGTTTTAGAGGACAAAATTAGTATTAACAGATACAGTACTTGAGAATTAAGTGAGGAATAAAAGTCAAGAATTCTTAGGTGTAGAATAAATAACTGTCTTTCTTTTGTTAGCATCTCCAAATCCAGAGAAACTTGGCAGGCCCCTAGCGTGTCCATTTAGTTAATTAAATCAGACTTCTAGCTTTTCTTTTAATAGACGGTAGAACAAGAACTTCTAATATAGCCTTACCTCGCCAGCATGTTTTAATTACTTTTATTATTTCTGTTCATTTTTTCCTACAGAGGTCTAAAAAGACATTTACCCAAGTTTTGAAGTAGGTTGCCTCAATTATATGATATAAAAGAACTTTTTTCTTTCCTTTTTTTGTGTTTATTTCAGCTTCTTTTTCATTTTTATAAAGTCTTTATATATTTCTGATCATAAATATCAACTGAAAAATAAAAAAATGTCATGAAACTCTTTGGCTGCGCTGCCTTTTATTTTCTTTCCAAAACTTTGCTTGAATGCCAACGTGTGTAGTTCTTAAGATCAAGGTAACAAATAAAAGCTAAAAATGGGTTTCAGCCAAAGCACTTAGCTGCCTGTCAGAAGGTTCAATAGTTGCTTCTGATGAAAAACATCCACACCAAACTCTCTTGAAAACTGAGGTTTTCAAAGTAACTTAAAAGTGATAGCGAAACATTTCATATTGAAGGCAGTTGCAACAGGTTCTGTAAGAGTCCACTCACACAGTGGAGAGATCTGAAAGTTTGGAGAGTTAGTTTGTAGACTCTGGAGATGCTTCCAGAGGTTTTTATAGGATGTCATATGAGAAATTTTCATAAAGAAGGTCTAGAATTCTACACATGTCCCCTAATAAGAAAGGGCTAAATTTAGTAACTCTTTAAAAATCAGTGGATACCAAATTTTTGTGTCTCTGTTTACAAGTTTATCTTTTATTTACACTCTTTTATCTCTGGTATAAAACAACATTTCGAGAATCTGAAATTAGAACCGGAAGTTGATATAGTATTACATTTATAAAGAATCACTTGAAATTTGCTCGCCTTATGCAAAGTGCATGAAAATCATCTTATCTGCATGTGTGGCAGGTGGGGTAGGAGGGGATTACAAATCGTCAAATGGGTAGAACTCCTCAACAGGCAGAGGAAACTGACAGTATAAGCAGATCTGCTCCTAAGATTTGGCCATCAAAGAAGTTACTGCTACTTTCTGTCTCTGATGGAAAGAGGAATTGCAACAGCCCCCATGCCCTGTGTGAGCAGCACATCTAGTGATGGGTCACACATCAGCCACACTGTGCTGTCAGGCCGAACTGCAGTGGATCAGTTGGCCAGGGCAGCAGAAAGGCCTTTGGCTTTGAATTAGACACTTGGATTAATTCAGCCCTTCCACAGACTCGCTGGGTGATGTTGAGAAAATTGTTGAACTTCTATGAAGCTAACCTAAGTTTATTCATTTTTGCTCCTGGAGGACCTGCCATTTAGAATGTAGCCAGAGCTGCCAAATCAATGAACGAGTAAAGCAAGGGGACTCTCTGAGTCTTCACGGAGGACAAGGAACCTAAAGATGCCTTCTCACAAGGCACCTTCTTGGTGGTCATGGGGTGGGGGGCTTGATGATGACAATATAATCATAAGGGAATAAGGGGGGAAAACAGGAAAGTATGGAAAGTTGATATGAAAACAAGGTTGGGGAGGGGGAAAATGCATTCTTAATTTTTCTAAGATGGAAATACTGCATTGCGGGGTGTTTGTGTGCACATCTTGGTTAACTTGGTTATACTGCTGCCTATTGAGAAGTCCTCTTCCTTTCCTTGACATCTGTCTCCAAGGTGCACACAGTTAGTGTACGTAAAACAAGCTGGAATGATCTGCTGGAATTGTGGAGCACGACAAGTCACGTGGAGTTAGAGCGGGTTCCTGGAGTTCTTTTTTCAAGGAAATATATTTTTTCAACTCTTGGTAATGACTCTTGTTTTATTCTTTTGTATCATGGTTTATGTTTTCAGATCAATTTTTATAGGCTCTCCCCCTTGCTACAGAAAGTATTTTTTTAAAATTGATAATCTGAGTTTTGCTCTTTTCCTGCTATTGCTTGTGGTAAAAGGGAGGTATTTTTGTAGGCACAGATGTTGAACCTGCTTACAAATTAGAATCTGCTATCAAGGGAAGAATGCGATTCATTTTGGAACCAAGAATCTAATGAAATGCTTTTGCAAATCAGTTGTGTTGAATAAATGCTGCCTTTTAAAATAAAACTCTAAACAGACCTAACTTGGTCTGTGCACAACACGTGTAATCTTTGAAGATAACAGAATGCTTTGTGCAATCTAGTTTGTACTGTTTCTTAGAAGGAAAAATGTTTAGCTGAAAAGACAAGTAATTTTTAAACTGCTATGTCTAGTGTATAATTTAACTTAAATGGAAAATGTGCAAATGCTTTTAATGACATATTTTAACAATTGTGCAACTGCTATGTAATTATCCTTCTTATCTGCAAAAATGAAAGAAAATGAAACTCAGTGTTAAACACTTTAAGAAATATGGTTATAGCTCTACAAAAAAAGAAATATGGGTATAGGAGTTCATAAATTCTTATATAAGCATATCATAACATTCTGTACGTCAAACACCTATAGAGTGCAATTAAATGTAGAATATCTGTATGTGTAGTCAATGCAAATTTGTTTTTAGATTAAGAAATGAAATAGGTAAATACAGCAGGGACCTTTACTTGAACAAAGTTTTAGCTTAAAAATGTTATCCAACCTGCAAGGAAATATCAAAAAAAAAAAAAGAAAAAACAGATAGAGGCAAGTCATGAGAAGTTCAATCAGTAGGAAGGGGTAAACAGGGAAAAACGCAAAGCAGCTCACATGTGTTGAATGCCCGCCCTGAGCAGACACGATGACGGGTGCTTTGCACATGTGTCGTGGTTAATCTTTACAACAATCCACTGAGGTGGTGTTGTGTTCATTTGCAGACAAGGTCATACAGCTGGTCTGTAGTGCTTCAGGGATTCAAACTTTGGGATATCTCACTCCAAAGTTTATATTAGAAGTTTCAGATTGACTGAGAGACACATGAGGTGACTAAAATTATATAATATGTATTTCAAGGGGGTATGAAGTCTTTCCAAGTTACTAGAGCAATAGATGATTTTGGCTATTAAATAATTTCTTATATCTGTATATAGTCACACGTATGATTATATTTGTATGTATTATTCATTCATTCATTTTTATGGTCAATAT
This sequence comes from Tonatia bakeri, assembly GCA_004024845.1. NCBI lineage: Eukaryota > Metazoa > Chordata > Mammalia > Chiroptera > Phyllostomidae > Tonatia > Tonatia bakeri. The sequence goes on from PVIA01005874.1 coordinate 59,295, forward strand.
TTATAGACTACTCACTCTGTTTGACACTGTATTAAGAATGAGGGATATAGGAGGTCTCTCCAAAAGGTATCCAGCCATGTGATATGAAAAATAGATACATTCATTGAAGAAGATACAAGATACAAGAAACACTGTACATAGAACAATGATACCTCAGTCCCCTTCAAAGTAGGCACCTTGGGACCTCACATAGTTCCCCCAATCACCATTAGCTGCCCCATCATTTTTTCCTGAATCTCACTGATGGTCTGAAATCTTTTTCCCTTTCAAAGGTGATTTTAGTTTTGGGAAAATCCAGAAGTCACAGGGTGCCAAATCTGGGATACAGGGGGGATGAGTCACCTGGGTAATTTGATGTTTCACCAAAAAATTCTGCATGGGATGTGACCCATGAGCAGGCGCGTTGTCCTGATGAAGCTGCCAGTCACCAGTTGCCCATAGCTGCGACCTTCTGAATCATCCAAATGGTTTCCACAGAGGAATGTTCAAGCTCGACACAAAATGTGATGCAGATTCATTGCTCTACTTGCTCAGTCATTTTGAATATAATGACCACACAGTACACATGCTCGTTCAACGGTGTCTACTGCCCTCACTGACTAGTACAGTGAAGTTATCACTATTCACACATGTGCATTCCAGTCCACTCTCCTTGGCTTCCAGGTTACATCAATGTCAAGCAAACCATTTTGTTACATTAAGAGTGGCTGGAATTTTTCCAGACAGGCCTGAATATCAATGAACCTTCAGGGAACCTAAGTTCTAGTAAGGAAAACAAATAACGTAATAGCAGCTATTGGTTGAATATCCAAATTACATGTGATTTAACTTAATAATCTAAATATTAAAGTATATTTTTGGAAAATGTCTTCCAGCCAATCTGGGCACATATTTCTGGGTTTTGTACACTCTTGTGCATGTGGACTCCCTACAGGGCCAGGTGTGTGCTGGGTATCTGTACAGAGTAGGCCATCTATGGTAAACTTTTATTTATAAGAATAAATCTGATCAACAACTCAGGAATCTCTCAGCCTTTGGTTTAGCTTTCTGCTAAACTCTCAGAAGATGCTTGGCACCATCTGGAGACATTTTTCGTTTAACCACCAGGAGAGTAGTGCTATGGGCGTTAGTGAGTATGGACCAGGGACCCTGCTAAACATCGTAAAATGCACAGGACTGACACTTCCCCTGCCCAACACACACACACAAGTTAGCCAACTCAGAATGTCAGTCGAAATTCTTGAGAGATGCTATACCAAACACAGGGGAGGAGAAGGCACAGGTAACTGGGAGAACACTGTTATATAATTCTACTTCCCAAACCTGGGAGATTAGTTTTCTCGAAATGCCCATTGTAGATGTCTCTGTTGAGATACACAAACCTCATGATAGAAACTATGAACAGGAGTAGAAGTTGCAGTGGAGCTTAAGGAAAAGCCCTTATGAGTGTTCAAGTTGACTATAATAGAACAATAAACATGACATAGCAAATAAATTAATTGTCAATAACATCTCACAAATTGCAAATGAATAATAGTGGTTACTGTAGAAGTGATTTCCACTCACTCTTCCTCGCTAGCCAGGAAACTTGAAAAACGTCCTTTCCCTCAAATATCCAGAAGATGCTTATATAAGTGTTCTTCTTATAAATAATATGCATACTAAAGTATTTTACCTTCTGTAGCTGCTCTTCTGTTCTTATCATTGCTACTGTTGTTTAAATGCCTTGGATGTGCAATGAATCAATCACAATTATTATAAACTATTGTCATTGATTTATGCCACCTCTTACTTTTCATTTTCAATATTTGTCTTTATCTCCTAAGCTGGCCTTTCTTCTTTTCTCACCAGATAAGCCAACTTGCATATAAGTGTATCAAAGAAGAATATGCAGTATCGTTTTGTGTGTTTAAAACTTACAGAAACTGAGTTGTATCATTCTTCTTATTCTGCTTCTCACTCTTTAAATTCAAAGTTATATTTTAGACATTCAGCCTTAGTAATACATGTAGAATTTGTGCATTCTTTGACTGCTGCCTGCATTTTTGATGTGTTATCTACATGTTGCCTAATTGATGGCCATATTTCTAACATGGAGGCAGTGTGGAAGTGTAGATTCTTACCTGTTTTCTCTCTGTGTCTATAAAAGATTCTTTGGAGTATACTGCCAGGAATGTAATAGCTAATAAATAGCACATACATGCAGCCTCTCTTTCATTTGTTGCTGCCAAATTGCTATCCAAAATAGCTGCATTATTTACACTTTTAGCAGTGTAAAAAGGTTTTTTTGACATTGCTATAACTGTTCTCTTCTCTACAATCTAAATAACCATTTTACACAGTTTTTTCCTCCTCAAAACCCCAACAACAGCTTCCTGCCCTCCCACGCCACTCGCCACCTCACCACCTCACATTTCCACAGCTCTGTCTGCTAAGCTGTCTGCTCATCCTCTTTGAACATGCGGTCTTCTCTCCGATCAAAGTCAGCCTCTCCGCAGATGACATCTGAAGCCTGCATTCCCCAGGTTATTTCTGCTCTCACACACCATCAGTTCCTCCCTCTCCACTAGGCCATCCCCATCCGTGTACAAACACACTAAAACGGCAGGCGGGGTGGGGCTGACCTTCAATTCCCCTCCAGCAATGAATGTTTTTCGCCATTTCTTTCCCCAAAATTCTTAGAATTATCTGCAGTCACTAACTACACTTCCATTCTCACATAATACTGCATTTCTCTGTTTTCTAGAAACACTGGTTTTGTTGTTGTTTTAAACGTTTTCATGTCTTTCTACTGTGTCTTCCTCCTCACAGGATGCTTTTAGCCTGGCCGGCTTTTCATTATTATACCTTAAAGTTAAATAAAATCTCAGGAAACAGTCCTTCTTTAATTCCCAATCTAACCACCAATAACTATTATTGATACTCTGTTATATCTCTTCCCTCATAAGCCATTGCCTGATACCTTTTATGCTTGCGTATTGTCTGAGAGATCATCGCACTCAGCAGACTGTCAGCTCCATGACTTAGGGACATTTTCTGACTCGTTCTACTGTATCCACAGGAACCTAGGACTATGCCTGCCATTTATGTCATAGGCAGTAAATACACATTGAACGAAAAAATGAAAGTCTTTTTGTTTGAGTGAAGTTTTGGTTTTAATCTGAGTTGTAAGAACATAGCTCTCGGAATGATATATAAATGTACTCATTAAAATATTTATAAAAGGCAAGCACACTTTCAATAGCTCAAGAATAGAAGAATTGATCTCATAGAATTAGCTTCTGAAGTATAATGGAAAGCCAAAAGACTATTCATAATTTCCAATTGTCCTTTTTTTTCTGGAAATAGTTAAATTGTTATGTTGTCAGAAAAACATAAGGACTCAGTTTGATATAATCTACTTTACTCAGTTTTATACAATTCTAAAACATTCCTTCTGTGGGCTATGAATCTAATTTATATATACTCTCCTAAGCAGCTAGTTGGCCTAGACTGAAAGTTATATATTTGGTTAGAAAGTGCTTGTCCCGTAGATAAAAGTAGACACTGTAGTGCTATAAAATTCTATCAATTTTCCCAGAATTTTATTTATTCACTTATGTAACGAATATGTGTTGAGCCTTCTCAAGGTTCCAGGCACCTTGGCACTTCTCTAGGCCCTGAGATAGGCCCGTGAAGTGAAAACAAAGACAGGGGAGCCTTTGTGGAGTTCACATGGCACTGTGGGGTATGTGCATGTTAGGAGGCAGAAAATAAACTATAAATAATAACCATACACACATAATATATAAATATAAATTATAAATATAAAGCCATTGAAACACACTTGTTAGAAGGTAAGCAACACTGAAAAAACAATACCCACAGGTAGGGGCACGAGGTGCATTGTAAAGAGGTCGGGATTGACCTCGTGGAGGAGACACCTGAGCAACTCCTTGGAGGCGAGGGAGTGAGCTGCAAAAGCCCTAGCTGTGAGTTAAGAACCAGCACTGGAGGTAGTGTGGCGAAGCTGAAGTGGGAGAGGGGGACAGTGGCAGACAATGAAACAGGAGTGGTACTGGGTACCACAACCTGTGAGGCCTGTAGGTCCCTGCAGTAGATGCATCGGGGCCTGCCCCAACTCCCCATGTCAGGCATCTGCACTGCTCCCCCACTGCTGAGTGCTCAGCAGGCAGAAGCCGCTGGACCTGGGAGCAACCCCCTTGCACACAGCCAATGCGCAATGTGTTGACAGATGGGAGGGTTTAAAAAGCTGGTTCGCTGCCCCATGTGGAAAGGGCTCTGGGATCCACACGTGCACCAGAGCCCTGTTGCTGTGGATCAGTCCTCACAGATGTTCCTGGAGATCACATCCTTTTCTCGACTCCTTCCTTTTCTCTACCTTGCCTCCCTCCCGTGCGGCTGCACCTGGGATCACGCCTTCACTGTGGCACTGGAACCCTCATCTCAGGCTCTGTTTGTACAGGACCCAAACTAAGTCAGTCACTGTTAGGACTTTTCTTTTGTTCTGTAAGTGAAATGGGAGCCATTACAGGGTTTGAGACGTGCCACTGCCTGCTGATACTCAGAATCACCCGCCTCACACAAGTGCTGGGGAGAGACTGTGAGGGAGAGAAAGAGGGAACAGAGAGTAGGAGGCTATTACAACAGTCCAGGTAAGAGTGATGGATTGTGTGGCCTGGTAGCAGCAAAGGTGATGTGAGGTGATTAGCTTCTGGAGGTGTTTTGAAGTAATATATGAATATCCTGACAGATTACATAAAATATCGGCATTAACTGTAAAGTATAATAGTGCACTCAGGAGGTTGGTTGATTAAGTGGTCAATTTGCTGAAGAGCAACCTTTGCACTTCATTCTTCATAGAAGAAGTATTTCATTAGCCGTTTGTTCAATTTTGATTCATTGTTTCTTTACTATAATGCTATGGTAATTTTAAAAAGAATTACATTGAGATCAGTTTCCTTCTGCTGAGATCAGCTGCAAAATATTTGTAAATTTAAAAAGCATATGCAAAGGAATCTAAAGACCAAAGTATGTGGGGGGGGCGGGGGGCTTTGCTCACAGTGCCCCCCTGTCTCCCACAGATGAGAATAAGTCTACCAAGACATGATCTGCTTAGGGAGGAAAGGTGGCCAATCTCTCAAAAGAGAAAGACCAGGAGCCTGGAACCTGTTCCTCAGTGGGCTTTTATTGGGTTCAATTTGCATAGGAATACAAGTAAAGCTCATCAATCATTGTCAGGCAGTAATGATCAAACAATAGACAACATTCAAAGAACTCTGAGGGCTTATTCTAAATCAGGGTCAGATAGCTAAAGGGCCATAAAATTTTGGGGAAACAACTTGGACCCTGGTCATTTAAATTGAGGGTTTTCTTAGCAAAGTGGGTTTCACAGGATTTTATGCATTCTTTCTTAGGCCTGATAACCCCAAGGAACCCACACTTTCCAGCACAGGGCCACACCCACCTCCAGCATTGTTTCAGGCTTAAGTCAGGCAGGAGAAATAAGGCAGCCAAGAGATTAGGAGACTTGCTGCAGACAGAATGAGGACTCAAGCTATGTCAAAGCTGAAGGGTAGGGGCCCATCATCCCCTTTTGCTATAGCCCACCAAGTCCTTCCCTGAGGGCCCCTTCGTGACCATGCTTGTCTTATGTCATCTCTCCTTTGAGGAATCTTACTCGTCTTCAGCTAACCAGTCATCCACCCAGGGCTAAGCAGGGAGAAGTGAAAGGGGGCAGAAGTAGGGGTGCCCCTACAAGGAAGATGAGCTTTGTCTCCTTAATGTCTTATGGTCCCAAGGTCCTTTACTCAGCCTTAGCCACGGGAGCGGGGGGCGGGGGGTGGTTACAGTTTCTGAAACCAGGCAGGGCTGTTCCCAACACCCAAGAGTAGTTCACCAAGAGGAAATGTTAAGCCAGATATCTTGTCAGAGAGCCTATCTAAACCACTGATGTTTCCTATGCTTGTCTTGGAGATGGATCTGCGTCTTAGTGGGTATTTTACCTTCCATGTGTTTTATGCTTCAAATATAATTCCAGAGATATTTTCTACTTTTGTCTAGATTCTATGACTTTTAATGTGGATGTAGTTTAGCAAGAAGAAGTTTGAATTTGATAAACCCCAGATTACAAACTACTGTCAGAACTGCATAGGTTTAAGTTCTATCAAAGAGGACATTAGTAACCTGAGTGTTTACTTTCCTGCATTGTGTAGAGAAGGTAGGCACAAATCCTGACTGCACCTATGCAAAGACAGTTTCTGTTGTTCGATCAAGGTGCAAAGTAGACAACGAATCCCTTGTTGAATAGTGAAACATTTTTTCTCATTCCTGCTTTGACTTCTTCTCCTAATCCCATTCAACTCTCGCTACACCCACTGAATGTGAGAAAAATTAAGGGTTAGGGTGAAATTTTATCTTCCTAAAGTACAGCATAATATCGCATCCCATCTGTCCTGTAAAGGGAGCAAAGTACAGGGAATAACTCAAAGAATATCACGTAAGTGAAAGAAATGTCTATTTTTCTTTCTCATATATTTCTAGGGAAGGGAGAGGATAAAACCTTTGTAACTGAACTTTCAAAAGCTTTCATTTCCTTAAGATTCTATTCCTATTTTGCAAACTGCCTCACCAAAAATGTCAAACAAAATTCTAAGAAGGAATCTCATATTGTTAACTGCAATTTAAGTTCAGGAACTGAAATGCCAGAGCTAAGTCAATGAAATGTGTATACTATTCAAAAATAAATTTTATTGTATATCCTTAGAATTCCACTGAGATCTCTGAAATAAATGTTAATGAAATAAAAGCATTCAGTGAATGCTGTGCTTTCTAATTAAATCTATATCTTGTTTATAAGTGTCTATGTCAGAGTCACCACTTTATGACTCACAAGTAGGCACTTAATAAAAACTTTTATTGGCAACATATGAGGAAACTTTTATTCACCCCAGTAACAGTCCTTTTACCTCCTAGCTTGACTACTTCTTGAGAAAAGTCTTATAAACAGTTCATTTCTAAGCCTAGTTTATTTCCTTATTAATGTCACGCTGCTAACATATGATTGGGTGTCTACATTGGAACTGCGTAGAGTAATAGAATCTGTCTCTGCAGAGGCAAGCAGAGTGCATGGCTAATTTCCTTCTCTATACGTTGCAGGAAATCTAACACTGATGTTCTCTTAGGTATAAAAGTCTAAACCTACACCGTTCACCTGATAGTCTACAACCTTGATGTTATCAGACTCCACCTTCCCTTGCTATGTCTTCTTATTTCCTGTTGATCTTGCACACCTCTGTAAGAGTAAGAGTGATTAAGTTGTCTCCCTCTTGTACTTCTGTGATTCTTGGCTTAAAAACCCGCCCTGAGCAATAAATTACCCTTAGCTGTTGTTTTTCCAGTGAGAGGTAAAAGTACACTACAACTCTTTCTCTTTTTTGACTTTAAATTGTTTTTATTTTCAATGACAGTTGACTATCTGTATTATGTTAGTTTCAGGCACACAACCCAGTGATTAGACATCATAAAACTTACTAAGTGATAACCTTGATAAATCTAATACCCATCTGACACTATACATAGTTATTATAATATTATCGGCTACATTGCCTATGCCATAGTTTATATCCCCAGGACTATTTTGTAACTATAAATTTGTGCTTTATAATCCCTTCACCTTTTTCACCCATGTCCTCAATCTCCCTCCCATTTGGTAACTGTCAAAACGTTTTCTGTATCTATGAGCCTGTTTCTGTTCTGCTTGTTGTTTTAGTTTTGTTTTGTAGATTCCATAAGTGAAATCATATAGCACATGTCTTCCTCTGTCTGACTTATTTCACTCAGCACAATACTCTCTAGGCCCATCCATGTTGTTGCAGATGGTGAAATTTCTTTCTTTTTACAACTGAGTCACATTCTGTTGTATATATGCCCCACTTCTTTAACTATTCTTCTATGGAGGGACACAGGTTACTTCAATACCCTGGCTATTGTAAATAATGCTGCAGTGAACATATGGATGGATGTCTTTTAATTTAGTGTTTTGGGTTTCTTTAGATAAATACCCAGAAGTTTTTACCCAGAAGTAAATACCCAGAAGGACTGGAATTGTGGGGTCCTTCTTTGTCTCTTGTTATACAGCCTTTGTTTTAAAGTCTTTTTTGTCTGCTATAAGTATTGCTACCCCAGCTTCTTGTTTGTTTATTTCCCTTTTCATGAAGTATCTTTTTTCATTCCTATACTTCCAGTCCCTGTGTGTCTTTTGATCTGGTTAGTCTCTTATAGACAGCATATGTAAAGGTCTTGTTTTGTTATCCATTCAGTCTCCATATGTCTTTTGATTGGAGCATTTAATCCATTTGCATTTAAAGTAATTGTTGATATGTGAGTCATCTTCCTGACTGGTCTTGGTATTTCTGTCTCAGCTGCTGATAGCAAGATGTCTTCAGGAAATGCTAAAATTGGGCACCCTGCTCCCAACTTTAAAGCCACAGCTGTCATGCCAGATGGTTGGTTCAAAGACATCAGCCTATCTGACTACAGAGAAAAATATGTGTTCTTCTTTTACCCTCTTGACTTTACCTTTGTGTGCCCCATGGAGCTCATTGCTTTGGGGGACAGGGCAGAAGAGTTTAAGAAACTCAATGGCCAAGTGATTGGTGCTTCTGTGGATTCTCACTTTTGTCACCTGGCATGGATTCAACACACCCAAGAAATAAAGAGGCTAGGACCCATGAACATTCCCTGGTGTCAGACTCTAAGCTCGCCATTGCTCAGGATAAGGGGGTCCTAAAGGATGATGAAGGCATCTCATTCAGGGGCCTCTTTATCACTGCTGACAAAGGTATCCTCCACCAGATCACCATACACAGCTTTCTGTTGGCCGCTCCGTAGACGAGACTCTGAGACTCGCTCGGGCTTTCCAGTTCACTGACAAACATGGGGAAGTGTGCCCAGCTGGCTGGAAGCCTGGCAGTGATACCATCAAGCCTGATGTCCAGAATAGCAAAGAATATTTCTCTAACCAGAAGTGAGCCCAGGGCCATTTTAGGGTCATGCAGCAGTGGATAGCCATGAGAACAAAACCACTTTATTATTATTATTATTATTATTATTATTATTATTATTATTATTGTCATGTTTAAAATGCAAGATCTTAAACTAAGCCCCAGTGTGGTATGGGACAGGGCAGGCCTTTCCCGCAGGGTTTGGGAGGCCAGTTTTCTTCTTCTAGAGACAATGGTTTGAACGCATGGAGCAGACCCACTGCTATGTACAGTAGTGTGGCATCACCTTTGACCTTTTGTAGTTTCTATTAAACTTGAACTGAGGAAAAAAATTAATTGCTGATAGATATGTATTTATTGCCATTTTATTGTTCAATTTTTTAAATCTTTTTTCCCCTTTTTCTTCTTAAAAAAGACCCTTTAATATGTTTTTAATATTGGTTTGGTGATGATGTGCTCCTTTAGCTTTTTCTTGTCTGGGAAGCTCTTTATATAGCTTTCGATTCTAAGTGATAGCTTTGCTGGGTGGAGGAATCTTGGTTGTAGGTCCTTGTTGCTCATCACTTGAAATTATTTCTTGCCAATCCTTTTGGCTTGAAAAGTTTCTGTGGAGAAATCAGCTGACACTCTTACAGGAGCTACTTTGTAGATAACTATTTTTCTCCTTCTGCTTTAAAGATTCTTTGACTTTAACCTTTGGCATTTACATTATAATGTTTCTTGGTGTGGACTTCTTTGGGTTCATTTTGCTGGGGACTCTGTGCTTCCTGAACTTGTATGTGTATTTCCTTCCTGGATTAGAGAAGTTTTTCATCATTGTTCTTTTCACGTAGGTTTTCAATTTCTTGCCCTCTCTTTCTTCTCCTTCCAGCACCCCCGTGATACACACATTGGAATGCTCGAAGTTGTCCCAGAGGCTCCTGCACTATCCTCTTTTTGGGAGGGGATTATTTCCCTTTTTGCTGTTCTGATTGGATGTTTTCTGCTTCCTTATCTTCCAAATCTCTAATTGGTCCTGTGCTTTATCTACTCTACTATTGATTCCCTGTAATGGATTGTCCATTTAATATATTCTTCATTTCTGACTGGTTACTTTTTATGTTTTCTATTTTTGTTCTCAAATTTCCTATATTTTTGTTGAAGCTATCCCTAAATTCATATGCTCTTTCCCTATGTTTATTGAGCATCCTTATAACCAGTGTTTTGAAGTCTTTATCACATAGATTTCTGGTCTCCATTCTGTTTAGTTCTTTTTCTGGAGTTTTGTTTTGCTATTTTTATTTGGGACACATTTCTATGTCTTATTTTGGCTGTCTCTCACTTTGTTTCTATGTATTAGGTAGAACTGCTACATCTCCCCATCTGTCAAGCTTGGTAGAGTGGCCTTACATAATAGGTGTCCTGTGGGTCCAGTGGCACAGTCTTCTTGATCACCCGAGCTGGGCACTCCAGGTGTGCCCCCCTAACCTGTGGGGGCTATGCATACCCTCCTGTGATAGTTCAGCCTTGATAGCTGTTGGCAGCTCAGTGGAAGGGATTTACCCCCAGGCTGATTAGCTATGAGGACTGTCTGCAACCACTTTGGAGGGCCAGCTATGTAGGGGCTGACCCCACAAAGCAGGACTTACTTCAGCAGGACTCTGGTGCCAACTGAGTCTACCCTTTGAGTATGTTGTTTGTGAAGGTAGATGGGTGGTGATTTGATGTGATCTGAAACTGTCCACTAGATACCCTGGCTTCAGGACCTCCCAGAAGGTGGAGGCCAAGATTAGCTGCCACCGGTGCTCTGCCCCGGAACACCAAGCATGAGGTACAAAGTGATCTGCAGATGGCTGCTACTTGTGCTGGGCTTCTCGGTGCCCACGAGAGGCCAAACCACCAAAGCTGGCTGCCACTAGTGCTGGGCCTGGGGCCACTTAGCAAGAGGTACTGGGCATGCTGAGGCCAGATGCTGCTTGTTTGAGAGATTTTAGTGAAGTCCAAAGCATGAGCCAAACAATCTATTTATATGGAAAAGCCACTGCGAATGGCTTGTGTGGGCCTGTAAGCTGGGTGGGACAGGGGTCTCAGTGAATCACTAGGGCCAGGTGAACAATGTTAGCTAGGCTCATGGAGACTTAGAGATGGCATCTGCCTACCAATTCCGTGGGGAGGTCTCAGAAAAGGAACAGTGGTCTCTGCCAGCATTTGTCTGGCAGAAAGCTACCCTTTCAGCTTTTGCCCTGATGCCAGAGAATTCAGTTCTTTCCCATATGTCTGTGGTGCCTTTCAAGCTTCTGCCCCAATGCTGGAGCTTAGAGCAGACAAGTGCAAGTATTGCACATTTATGCATGGGTTCTTTAAGAGGAATGCCTGGGTTTTCAGGAGCCCTCCATCTCACTCAGCCACAACACTCACTGATTTTTGCAACTGAAGTTATAGGAGTTCCTGGCACTGGAACCCTTGTTTGGGGGGTCTGGTATGGGTCTGGGACCCCTCATTCTTCAGGGGGAACCTCCACAGCTTAAATATTCCCCTGGATTTTTATCTGCTACACGCGGATGTGGGACCAGTGCAGTCTTAGTCTTTACCTTCTACAAGTCTTGATGTGACTTTTTCTTTATACTTTAGCTATAGGACTTCTGTTCAGCTAGACTTCAAGGGGTTCTGAATGATGATTGTTCTGTAGTTCAGCTGTAATTTTGATGTGGTTGTGGGAGTATTTGAGTACCATGCTTACCTATGCCATTGTACTGACCGGAACATCTCCCCAAACATTCTTTGAACAGCATAGCAGAGGAGAAAGGTGGCTGGCTGAGAGAATATGAGTCAGACCAGAATAAGTTCTTCATTTTAATATAAACAAAGAGTGTGTAGGCCTCCATAGGTGAGAACAATTAATTTTGATCAAAGGAATTAGGAAGAATGTTCAGAAAACATTTCAACTGTACAAAGAAAGACAAACAGGATTTCAACATCCTTAAAAGTGAAGAACTTTGTAGGCAGAAAATGTCATGAGCAAAAACCAGGAAGAGCCATTATTTTTGGCAACAGGGGGAGAAGGCAGAGGATGAAATTAGAAAGCTGTTGGGTCCAGGCCATGAAAGGCCTTAATTGACAGACTAAAGAGTGTGAATTGTAGTCTGAGAAATTCTTAACAATTATCTCTTCATATTGCTTCCGTTCTACTCTTTCTTTCCTCCTTTTTTAGGGCTCAATTAGGTCTCCATTATACTTTATACCTAATCTCAGATCTGTAATGTTCTTTGTGTGTTTTGCCTTTCTCCACTTTAATCTTTAATATTTTCTTCCTTTTGCTAGACTTGGATTTAGCTTGTGTTTCTTTTCCTAGTTCTGTAAGGTATAAAGTTAGGTATCGATTACAGATCTTTCTTTTTTAATATATACATTGACAGCTATAAATTTGTTTCCTGAGAACTTCTTTAACTGCATTCATAAATTTTGGTATGTTATGTTTTTGTTTTGATTTCTCTCTAAATACTTTCAAATTTCTCTTATGATTTCTTCTTTGACCCTTTGGTATCCTGAGAATGTATGTTTTAATTTCCACCCCTTTGTAAATGCTTCATTTTTCTTTTGTTATTTTTTATTATTATGTGTGTGTCCAAAAAACACAGACAACAGTTGGGTTTTTTAATATATTAGTATCTTAAACCAAGTAGAAGACAAAAAATAGCTACAAACTGAAGTTACAATATAATCGTCTATGTATTTACGTTAACAGAGAAATTTGTTTCTTCATGAGGCTCTCCAATATACTTGCTTTTTTAAAGAAAAAATCCTCACCTGAGGATATGTTTATTGATTTTGAGAGAGAAAGAGGAGGGAGGAAGGGGGGGGTGGAGAGAGAGAGTACAAGAATGAGAGAGCCAGAGACATTGAAGCAAAAGAGAAATGTTGATCAGTTTCCTCCTGCACACACCCTGACCTGGGATCGAACCTGCGGGTTTTTTGTGTGTGAAATGACGTTCCAACCAACTGAGTCACCTGGCCAGGGCTTTCTGCAATTTTTATTGTATTCAGTGATAGAGCTGTGACCATAACAATTCTAGCACTTCATCATCATTACTTCATCTGGCTACCAGCTGCACACCAGATGCATTGCTGGGCTTCAGAAATATTGTAGTGAGAACTAGAATTTACCCAGAGGCTTTGGGTCTTGCCAATGAGTAAGCTGGGAGCTGCAGGAGGAGCAGGCATTATTCAGGCCAAGACAGGGCTGAGGGTTGGGGACAATCCACCTGTGCAAAGGCCCTGAGGTGCCCTATGTGAAGCTCTGCTGCAAGTTTGTATGAGTTCAAGGAGACGGAGACCATCCTTCCCATTGACTCAGATTCAAACCCTGTCATTTCTCACCCATCAATTTTCCTAAGCTGATTTTGTTAAGTATAGGGCTTGACTAAGAATTTCAGTTCTGTTGCTGCTTATAGTTCTGTTATCTGGCTGAATGGCTTGAAGCCCAGTTTCTCTGTCTTGTGACATGGGGTTAGGAGAGGCTGTGCAAACAATTGGACCAACTCACAGGCTTTGGTGAAATATCAGTGAACATTTATGACACACCTGACTCCCCACCCTGAGCAGTACTTACTATTGTACACTGATATTTTCTGGTATGCATGCTACCTCTCCTTTTGTTCTTGCTACCTGTCAAAGTCGATATGACAGTGGAGACAGGACAGGCTAATGTATAAGGTCACAGGCTTTGCCATTGAACTTGATGTCAGGCAGTGGCTAGCTCCTCTACTTGCCTGCTGTGTGATCTTGGGTAAGTCACTTAACCTTCCTGAGCAGTATTTACTTTATCCAGAAAGTGGCAAGGATGATTCTAGATAAGCTTCCAGTATGTGCTCTCACATGAGACTGCTGGCCAGGAGAGTGGGAATGGAGTAGGGATGGAGAGGGTGCAGGAGAAACTGTGAACTTGCCCTTTACACATCTCTGTCCTGTTTGATTTGTCCAAGAAACATATATTCCTTTTGTGATTAAGACAAAGATGCTCTAGAAAGTAAAAAAGTTAAATGAAATAAAGGTATACCTTCCTCCTGGGGTATAGTAAGCAAAAATGAATTTCTACATATAAAGTGATTAGAATATGGCCTGGTATATGTGATAAGTGCTGAGTAAATGTTAGTTGTTCTAACAACTATTATTATTATTATCATTATTATTAATTAGATCGCCATCACTATTACTTTTCTAACAGCCCTGCAAAATTATTAACACTTGTCTAGTAACTTCAAAAGAAATAGGGTCCCCTTGAACATTGGAAGTAGGGGGCCTAGGGGGCCTAGCGGCCCAGGGATGCTGATTTGTCTCAGGTAGAAAAGGGAGAGGACCCGAGGCAGTTCCAGGCCAGGTGCCAGTCCCTGGGCCACCCCTGTGCCATTGTCTAGTGCTGCAAGCACGGCGGGCTCCTCTGCACTGAGGTGAGAAGGCAGATGTGTCCCTTTTGTCTTGTGACTGGGGTGCCCTCCTCCCCAGCATCTGGGGAGGAGGTGTTGGGTGGAGACTGAGTCTGGGCAAGCAATGGAGCCTGCAACTGTGACTTGCAGTCCCCTCCACACTCCACCCTGATAGGCTAGAAAACAGGCAACGAGGGTCCCAGATGCTCAGAGATGGGTGCTGGTCTTATGGACGCCCGGGTGGATGGCTAGGTGGCTGGGTTTCTCTTGGGACTTCTCCTTTGATGCAGACTGGGATTCCTGAGCCCTGGCCCGGTGCAGGGGTTGGGGGGTGTGTGTCAAGAGGATTTGGTTTGACTGTTCAGATAAAGTCCTTAAAATAGGCATGGGAGAATTTCTCAGGAGGGGCTCTGTGGATGTTAGGAATAACGAGGGTCTCAATCCTCACTAACTGGGAAGAAAACTGTGGAGGAGCAGCAGCAGCAGAGACCCTCTGGAAACTGAGGCCCTTGAGCACCTATTTCAAGTTCATGGCCACGCCTTGGGTTTGGGGTTCTTGAAAGGCGGAAAGAAGGAAATGGGAAACAGCTTTGGTGGCAGTGGGGGCCTGGGGCTGATTCATACCTTGTGGGACCTAACATGTTAAATAGTTTGAATGGTGATTTTTAAGAAAATAGAATCCAGAATTATGTGCAAGGCCGAAGAAAAGTCCCCGCATGTGAGGGACCCTGTGCTTTCACCTCCTCTAGCTTCCCAGGAAATCCACTGCTGGTGGTGAGTCAAACACAAGGTTTTAGTAAGAAGACCTCTATGTGGGACACTGCTCTGTCCAGACAAGCTATGTGACCTCCACTGGGCAACAGGTCACACAATGAATTTCAGACCCTGGTGTGTTAAAGGCCCCGCGTCTGCATAAGAAAAGGACAGTGACAACCCTGAGCGTTTCCTCCCCAGGAACAGATGAATGGCCTGAGGATCTTTAAAGATTCCAAATAGGCTGCTGGGCCCTATTTAATGCTGTTTGAACTTATGTGCCCAGTTAAGCTTTGTAACATCTGCCTAATGTGTCTCTTTTTATTCCTGTTTCAAAGCATATTCCACATCATAAAAAAAAAGGCCAAGAATAGGGTAAAACTTTTCATTGAGTACAGAAACCCTTTTCTCTGTTGGCTGCAAGCCTCCCTCCCCCAGTCTGTACTATTCTGGCCTGAAATCCATGTGCCCACATGCGTGTGTGTGAATGCATACTCTTGGGGTTTTTTTTCTGGAGTCTTCTCCCCCTATTCCTTGGTGCTGAACACAACTACACACGCTGACAAGCATCAGTGCCCAAGTTAGTGCTTTGCTTTGTTGACTTTGATCATAACCTCTCTGTGCCCTAACCTCATCCAGGTCAAGCCAGCATCAGGTCTGGCCTGGCCCAGGGGCTCACATTATATCATTATGAGTCATTTTAGCTCTGCTTTCTATGTAGCCTCACTCTCAGGTCAGTTTGCTCTGTGTAGTGCCCCTGGCAGGCCCCACTGGGTGAAGAACTTCCCATTGGCATAGTTCTGTTGTAAGTCCTGGAACAGATTTGCTGGTCTTGGGTCACATATCCATCCTCAAACTGCTTACTAAAGGGAAGGGGATGGAATCCGCAACTGGCCAGATCTAGGTTATGTACTGTTTGATTCTGGTATCAGCAGAAGGTTAACTTCTGCCAAACCACACGGACTAGGAAAGGCTCCCGAGTCTTCAAAGGAAAAAAGAGTATTGTCATGAGGACATAGAGAGCAGGCAGGAAGAGACAGACTCAGATGCCCACTGCCCCACCCAGACAGTGGAGCATCCTGAATCTGAAGGGATAATTTTATCCCACACCTGATGGAAAAGCCACTCAAAGCCCCTAAGGGCCACACATAACATCCGGGATTATGGAGCAGAATTGACAGCCAAATGGAGACATGGCAGGAGGCAAGCAGAGTAGGAGGAGCACAGGGTTTCCTGCTGGGGCTGCTGGCCGGGGGGCTGGGGGCTGGACAGAGACACAGTTGCCCTGGCTGTGACTTGAGAGTGTTCACTAATAAGGAACAGCAGGCAGCAATAAGATGAAGGCTCTAGACAAATTCTCCTGGGAGTTTGTTAGAAAAGTAGCATCTCCAGCTTCACTCCAGACCTCCTGCATCACAGTCAGAATTGTAGTCAGACACACACACACACAATTCACACGCACTGCTATTGTGAAAGACATCGCTTGTCTCTTAGCCCTCAGTTCAGGGATGGCGGGACTTATGTCAGCTTCAGTTCCAGCTTCTGGGAATGCAGCGTGGCCAGGGGCATCATGAACCCTTAAAAATACTCATGCTCTTTGATGCAGTGTCTCTGCTCCTAGGAAAATTAACAAAATCATCAGATGGAGGGACAAAGAAATCTAAGCGGTACACAGGCTGGCTGTGGGGGAGGGGCAGGCTGCTCTGAGAGGTACGAACCGGGACACGAGGCTTGGCTGAGTTCCGGGAGGGTGGTCAGCGATGCCCCCCTGACGCGCAAAGACCGCAGGCTGCAGAGAGTGTGTTAGTCAGCACAGGTTGCCGGAACAAAGCTCCCCCGCAGACTGGGAGGTTTAGACAACACAAGTTTATTTTATTGTGCTTCTGGAGGCTGCGAGTCTCAGATGAAAGTCCCCCAGAGTCAGTTTCTAGTGTCGACGGCTCTTCCTGACTTGCAGCCTCTGCCTTCACTGTGTCTTCACACGGCAGACAAAGGGGTTCTGGTGCCTCTTTCCCTGCTCCCAAGGGCACCAGTCCCGCGGGATCACAGCCCCGCCCTTTCGACCTCGTTAACCTTGAGCGCCTCCCCACAGGCCTCATCTCCAAAAAGAGCCACACTGGGGGTTAGGGCTTTTTGGTTCTTATTTTCTTTTTCTTTTGCTCTCTCTTTTCTTCTCCATTATTTTTTGTCATCTTCTCACTATCCTTTTATCCTCTTTTTTTCCTCATTTCCTTCTTTTAATTCACTTAGTTTACATTTTATTTTATTATTTTATAAAAATTTTTGTTTTTCTCATCAAAAAACAAACTTAGGTAGCAATGTTAATTAGCAATGTTTGTTCCATTAGTATTGCTGGTAGAGTTAATAAAGATTGTTAGCATCGTTACTATAGCTATTGTTTTTAGCATATTTAATAAGCATAGTAGGCATTGTTAGTGTCTTAGTTAATATAATTAGTATTATTTGTTAGCATTGTTGGTAACCATAATGAGCATTGGTAGTTAGTATTGTCAACCAGTATAGTTAGCAAGTCACCATGTTGCATGACCTGGCAGCCACCCCTGACGACCAGGAGCTCCACACTGGACGGTACAACCTCCTGGACACCATTGGCGGGGGGAAGAAGCCAGGGGCTGGTTGGGCCAACACATGCTGCCCGGGACAGAGGTGGCGGTCAAAGCCGTGAACCAGCAGGGCTCCTGCAGCCTCCAGAGACCTCCCCTGTGGCGCTCCCAGGGCACACCAGCATTCAATCACCAGGACACAGTCCAGTTATTCGAGGTGATAATACCGGAAGACTCTTCCTCATCGTGGAGCGCCTTCACAGAGGGGGCACGTTTGCTATCTGGAGGACCACTACCGCATGACCAGAATGAGGCCCGAATGGTTCCCATCAGCTGGCCTTGTCTGTGCGGTGCAGCCGCCAGCAGGGCATGGTCCAGAGGGACCTGACCCACACAACGCGCTGATGCTCATAGGAACATTAAAATGATGGACTTTAGACTCAGCACTCAGTTTTCTGGCAATACATTGAGACGTTGGTAGTACCCTCTCTTATGTTGTCCCGGAACTCTGTCTGCACCCAAAACAGGATGGCCCCATGGCACAGCTACGGACATAGGAACGATTCTCTATCCCATGGGCACTGGAACTCCGTGCCTTCAGGGAGCTGTGGCGGCAGATGCTGGGCAGCAAATATCCTGGGCCGTTTTTCCTATCTTTTAATGGGGAAACATCTTTTAAAAATGTTGATTTTCATCCAAGGGACAGAGGGAGTTTATGGGAGACCCAGGGCTAACCATAAGGCAAGAAGAAATACTCAGACCTTACAGTGAGCCTCTCTGTGACAACATAGATCCCTGGGTGACAGAGAGGGGATGGACTTGGGTGTGAGTGTGATGAGATCCAAGAGACATTGAAACACAGGAGGTTCACCAGCATGATGGCCTTGTACCTCGTCCCGAGCGGCAAGAAACCCAGAGTGGAGTACCACACCGTAGTGGTAGGGCCCTTTTCTTCCCCTCACCCCAACAGCTGTGGTCTCTCCCCAACCCAGGAGGTTCAGCCAACATTCTCCAGGTTCTGCCAGGCACATCAGCCACCTGAGGACCAGGAACCAGGACAGAAAACCAAAGAGCCTGCCAGTCCCCTGGCCGCCTCAAAGTTGATCACCACCTTTCACAGCCTAGCAGCCCAGCAGCCCAGTGCAGCCCTGGGGACTCCCCTTTCACCCACAACATTATCATCATCATCATCAGCAGCAGCAGCAGCAGCAACAGTGGATTCCCAGAGGAAACCAGTCAGGGCCAGCAGGAGGTGCCTAGGAGGTTCTTAGACTTAAAGTTGAAAAAACTCTGCTTTAGGCTATCCACAGAAAAGCATGGCAATGGGAAAATGTAGAGTCCATGTACACAGTGGGTGGCCAAGGCAGAGCTGCAGCTACAGGCTCCAGGAAGGGCAAGCTGGACTCCCAGCATTTTTAATGCAGAACCTGAAGATGCTGAGCTTGGAGTGCAGGGAATATAGACCAGAGGCTGGATGCAGAGCGCTTCTAGAAGAGCATAATGCACGCACTTGTGTGCCAGAACCCTTGGGCAAGCGCACGTGGTCCAGTGGACAATGGAGGTGTGCGAACTGTCATTGTGTCTCTGAATGGATTCACGTCAGGAGGCTACCTGGCATTTCCGTGGTCTTCAAAACTTCAAAACACCAAAAATACCTGCTGTGCTTGGAGGACGGCTGGAGCCACCTGGGGGACCACAGGAGAGGCCCCCTAGCTGCAGGTCCACCTCTCAGCCCCACTCGGATGAAAGTTCAGAGACTGGACTGTTCCTCCCCTGTTTTTTTTTCTTCCATATTTGTGGGAAGGGACAGTTCTTATTAAAGTACTTGGTCCTTCCAAGTCTTGTCACAAACTTGGTGCTTCAGAAAAATGTGTTGGATACTCTTGTTTTGCGTCCTCCCCGCACAGAATCGGGGCTGTGCGTCCTGAGCTTGACGGGCAGGTGGAGATGTAGTACTTGGACTCGATCAGAACTACTAAATGGGGAAAAAAGAGAATTATCACGGTAACTCCCAACAGCAACAAATGTGGTTCTGAAGGGGAAAGGCTGTGAGCCAGACTGCAGAGTAGGAAGGCAGGCCTTGTGTTACCTGCCTACACCCACATTGACATTTGCGGAAAGAACCGGGGGAACTTTTGGGACTGTGTTAATTATGACCAAGAGGTCCACAGTAAGACAACAAAAATGCAGCTTTGATTTCTGACTTCAAGGCAGGAGTTGTGTCTTTCCCCTTTAGGAAGGGGCTGGAGTGTGAGGTCTTAACCACGGAAAATAAAGGGGAGGGGTGGGGCAGGTGGCAGCTCGGGTTCATCAGACATTTTGGCTGAGTTAGGAGGGTGCCGTCCTCTGAAGTCGTGAAGTGGTGTGGTGGATTGGGAGAGACAGGTTCTGGGCGCAAGTGCAAACTCACAAGCCCCAACTCACCAGCAAACCCCTTACTGACTTCCAGCCTCTGTTTTCTTCTCTGTACACTGGGACCCAGGCCCCCTCCCCCCAGAGGTGTGGGCATCCTGTGTACATTACAACACAGAGTGCTGGGTTGTGTTGGGTGCCGAGGGATGGGGTGGGCCTGAGGCTGGACCCAGGTGGGAGAGGTGAGGTGCACGCATCACAGATGTAACATCACAGCTAAAGAACTCAGCTGCCAATAGCACATTCATTAATCTAGGTGGGTGACTTTCAAGCCTTTTCATCTCATGGCCCACATATATGAATTACTAAAATTTTGTAGCACGCCAAAAATATATATTTTTGGTCAATATGACAAAAAGTAGATACAATTTTGGTTCATTCACACTGGATAGCTATTGTTGTGCTGGCTGTTGTCATTTATTGATTTGACAGTCTAAGGGAGAAGGGGTCAGTACCCAACTAAATAGGCAGGAATCGCACGTTTTTAAAATTCTTGTGGCCCACCACAGTGCCACATCACATGGGCTGAGAGTCGCTGACCTAGGTTGTTGATTAAGGTCATGTATACTGTCTCCTGTCAGTTACAAACATCTGAACGGAAGCTTCTGGAGTTCATTAGTGACATTACTGCCCTTCATAGAAGGGCTGTGCTCTGTTCCTAAAATACAAGCCTGCCCACCTTTGTTTTTTCCATATGCTCTTGTACTCACTCTCCTGTCCAGTGTCTCTCAGTAACTCCCCAGCCTAAGGTATGCCCCGCTGCAGGCAGAGAATGTAACGTGAGACCTTGCCCACCTTGCCCCACCTGTGCTGTGTTCCCGCAGTGATGAACCACAAGTCCCGGGGGTCTCCTGCACCTCTTGGTACCTTTGCATGTTCTACTCCTCCTGTTATTCTATTCCCTTGGCTTTGAACTCTCAGCTGCTTTGTCTATTTCTCTTTTATGGCAGGACGATGTTGGTTGCTCACACAGCACACCACCTTCTTCCTGTGGATGCTCAGTTTGAAAAAAAAATCACAATTATTCCAGGCAGTGACAGCAACCAGGGAATCACTTTGGCCCCAGCGCTGCTGCTAGACCCTGTGGGCTTCTGCAGCCTCTTCAGCTTGAGTGTGAGGTCCCAGCTGTCTGGTCTGGCCTCACGCCTGCCTTCAAGTGCTGAGCTGTTGATTTACGGTCAGCTCAGTCTCTTGTGTGAGCAACAGGAGGCCAGGGGAGTAGGAAGAAGTACATGAGCTAAGTGGCAAGCAAGACACAGAAAGGACTTGCCAGATACATCCCATTCCAAATTGGGTGAGGTTCTCTGCAGACCTTGGTGTATATGTAGGTGGGGAGTATGGTTCTCCAAATGCCAAAAAACAAGATGTCCCCTGTTGTGGTGGGGGCACAAACACTCTTGTCCTCACCTGTGGTAGCTCTACAAGCTAGTCTGAGAATGGGGGGCTGATTGCCTGTGTGGTTGGTGTTATTTCCCCACAAAACAAGAAAAAGTGAGGCCGAACATGGGGAAGCTGGGAGGGTGAGTTCTTGCCAGTGAAAACAGTCCCATGCTTCCATCAATGCACAGTGCTCCTGTGAACCTCCTCCTGGCACGTGGCAGTTTCCAAGTCTCAGGGACCCACAGGACACTGGGTGCGGGGCAGGATGCCTTAGCTGCCTTCATTTGGAGAGCCACATTATGCCACTTCTGAGCCTGCAGCTGCAGAATGTGGGTGTGCCATCTGGCTCTGCACTTCCTCACTATGGCTCACACACCTCCCTTCTCTGAGCCTCACTGTTGCCCTTTCAAATGGAAACATCACTTGCTACCTTAACAGGGTTAATCCCACGAGATAAATTTGGTTTGGCCAGTATCCAGCTCTCTACAGGCATTGCTTGAATCCACTAGGAAATCCAGACTAGACTGGAGACAAACAAAGCAGGAGAAAACAATTTGTGTAGCCAAGTTGTCTAAACCCACATAGCCTCTGTGAAGAATGTACCTGAGTTCTCAAGGATGCCAGCAGGAATCAGCTCCCCTGACCTTGGCTTTGCTCACTGTTCTCTGTGCAGCTGTTATTCCCAGGTAAGCTTTCAGTTTACCAAAGTAAGATGGCCACCAACGGCCACAGGCTCATATCACAGCCCTCAGCTCTCCAACCGAAATAGAACTTCTCTTCTCCCATGATTCCAGCACTAGGGATGGACTCATGGGACCTGAGTGGCAACATGCCCAGTCCTGAGCCAAGGAGGGTGAAGTATGCTGATTGGTCAGCTCTAGGCCACGTGACCACCCTCTTCAAGGCAACTTGGGAGCTGTTCACCCCGTTCTGGGGTGGGAGGCAGTGTGATTCCTGATAGAGCAAGGGTAAGAGTCCAGCGTTCCTCTGTGATTGGTTTCCTGGGATGTACCTGCCAAGGTCTTCTCCCCACAGCCTACTGTCTTCTGTTTACAAAAGGGCACATGGCAGCATATCTTCTCTTCCCAAGCCCCGTTTCAGCCACATCAAAAAGGAGTGAAGGGTCCTGTAGAGGTCAGGATTTGGGGTCCATTCCCAGCTTTAAGGCTTGTTTTTTGTTTTTTTGTCATATTCTAATCATTTATTCAGTCAACAAATATCCACTGAGCACTTGCAATATGCTGCTCTGAGTGTTCAGGACTGTCAATTATTCTCCAGAGTGGGCATCACCCAGGAGTCTCCCAAAGGAGATGATTTCGATCTGAGCAAGCGTCTGAGGCTCATGTCCAGTCCCACCCAGGCACTCACTGTGTCCTTCTGAGGGATTTCCTTTCCTCCCTGGGCTTCGGCTTTCTCATCTGCAACGTGAGGCCCTGGAGTACACGAGATCTGGGATCTGCCTCAGCTCTGACACTCTGTGGTTCAGTCTCAGAGCGTGTCTGTCCAGCTGCGACTCAGCCCAGGACAGAGGAGGGTCTGGGGTTTTCTGTGTCTGTGAGGACCCTGGGCTCCAAGTTCCTGTGAGGTTGCCCAATGCTGCTGTTGCTGCCGCTGCTACAGAAAATCACTTTTCCGGTATTTGTGAATCCCAAGTCCTCCCACCACTGAAAGGCAGTTTGTGACTCTGAAAGGGAAGTGTAGGGAGACCACATGGAGGGGAGGAGGGGAGGTGGGGATGACGTAGAGGTTGTAAGGATACATGCATCCTCCACCTCCCTCTCCCACCCCTCTCTCTCCTGCTCACCCCTCCTTTCTCTCTTGTAGCCAACAGTGATCCTGGCTGCCGGGAAGAAGAGAGACCCCTGGTGTGCCAGTAAAGGAAGGAAGGGCTCCTCTGAGGCATGCTCACTGCAGAAGACTTTCTTTTTCTTCTGGCCCAGCCAAGTTTCTCTCCTCTTTTGGACGATTTGGGGACATGAATTAATTTTTCTGGTTATCATGTTACTCATTTGACAGTTCACTCAGCATCTCATTACCTTATTGATATATTTGTTCCCCTTTTTACTGACCTCATGCTTTTTTTTCTTAAGAAAGAAGGAATATTTAGAAGGGAACCCAAGAACAGAGACTAGAGCGGCTGGACTTCTCACCAGCCTGGAGCCAGCAACTGGTAAGACCTGAGAAACTGTGTGGGCTGCATGTCTTCCATCACCAACAGCCCCCGCCCACTGGAGGCCACAGCGTCCCTCGCTCAGCTACTCCACAAGTGTCACTAGATCCTGCTTTCGTCTGCATTTAGTGGTCTCTCTCCATTTCCACAGCCATGACCCTGATCTAAAGCACTATCATTTTATTTTTTTTGAAAACTGAAATGGCCTTTCAATTGTTCCCTCTAAATCCACTCTTGCCCATTTCCAATCTGTTGTTGTTCTCCTCAATACGGCCAGAGTGATTTATTGAAAATGAAAATTTTACTCAATGGTGTTCCATTGCTCCTAAAGAAACATGCAGATTGTAGGCATAAAGTGGAACTGGATTACGATTAACCCCTATTCGGTGCCCTTGGTGTGGGGCCTCTGTCACCGGATTATACAGCCCTGTCCTGTTGCTCTCAGAGGGGCAGAGGAGCTGACGAAGAGTGAGAGAGATGTGAGCACGCGCTGTAGGGACCAGCGTGTGACTGACCTCCTTTCCTTTCCTTCTTGCACAACAATGTGATGTTCCAGACAGAGTCTGCTCTGGCAGCCTCAGTCCAGAGGGCAGATGACAGGGATCGGAACCGTGTAGACGGGGAGCATGAGAGACAGTTAAACCTCCTTGTAGGCCACTGAGATTTGGGGAGTATTTGCTACAACTGGATACACCGTTTAAAATGAGGTGGGTTCCAATTTTATTCTCCTTGGAATAATTCAAGGAATTTCTAAATAATCTGATTATTTGTCATTGTCACAATCTTGCATAGATTTCAGAGAATGAAATGGCAATGCCGTATCCCAGCTCTTTATATCCCTTGTTATTTTTGTAAATAAGTTTTCTTAGTGGTAGCAACTTTAAAATAAAAAATAAAATTACCATTGCTAAACATGATCTCCATGAAGCAGTAATTTATGAGTATATGAATGAGTTGGAGAAAAAAATTGCTTTTGTTTAATAAATATTTATTAAGTTGTAATAATACTCATATTATTTTGACCAATTCAATGAATAACTATCATGATAATTCAATTTGAAATAAAAATTTTGATGCAAAGCTTTATCATATCAAGAAATTTAAAACCAATTACAATTAATTTTTGTTGTCTTTTACAGCAATTTTTTTTACCTACAGTCTCTTTGTTTTGACATCTACATAGCCACCTCAACTCTCCTTGGGAGTATCTGACACGGAATATCTTTGTTTACCCATTCCTTTCAGTCAGTCGTGTCTTTGGGTCTTAAGTGAGTCTCTTACAGAAAAGATAGAGGTGGATCGTGGTGTTTATACAGTCTGCCAATATCTCTTACATGACAATTTTAATCAGTTTACATTTAAAGCGATGACTGATAACAAAGGACTCACCTCTGCCCTTTTGCTGTTTTCTACCTGTGATACAATGGTTATTCTTCAAGCCCTCCATCACCGCCTGCTTTTGTGTTTAGCTGATGTTCTATTTTGTAGTGCACTATTTTGAATCCCTCTTCCTTTCCTTTTCTGTTTATTTCAAAGTTGTTTTCTTAATGATTATCATGGGGACTTTAATCTTAAACTTTTAACAATCCAGTTTGAATTAACAACAACTTAGCTTGAATGGCTTTGAAGCCACTGCCCCCAGGTAGCTCTGTACCCAGGGTTTATCCCAATATTGTCACAAAGTAGCTCTTTATACATTGTGCACCCAATAAAATGAATTTGTTGTTATTGTTTTAAGCATTTGTTTTTTATAGTCATTTAGGAAACAAAAATAGGAGTTACAAACAAAAAGTATATTAATACTCATTTATCTATATTATTAGTGTTTATTCTTTTATGGCTTTGAGTTACTGTCTAGTGTCTTATATCATTTCTTGTAAGGCAGGTTTACTAGTAATTAACTCTCTCAGCTTTTGTTTACTTGGGGATATTTTTTCTCTTTTTTTATAAAAGATAATGTTGCTGGATATATAATTCTTGGTGACATTTTTATTTGTGTTTTAGCACTTTAAATATGTCATCCCACTGTCTTCAACCTCCATGGTATCTGTGAGAACTCAGCTCTTTATCGAATTAAGAATCTCTTCTACATGAAAAGTCATTCTTTCTTACTGCTTTCAAGATTGTCTTTGGCTTTTGACAGTTTGCTTATAATGTGTCAAGTGTGAATCTCTTTGGGTTTATCCTATTTGGAATGGGTTGAGCTTCTTGTATGTGTAGGTCCATGAATTTCACCAAATTTAGAGACTTTTCAGCCATTATTTCTTTAAACATTGTATATTGTCTGTCCCTTTCCCCCTCTTCTCTCTCCTTGGACTTCCATCATGCATATGTTGGTGTGTTTTCTGGTTCTGTTCATTTTTCTTCTTGTTTTGTCTGCCTTTCAGACTGGATAATCTTAATTGAACAACCTTCAAGTTTTCTAGTTCTTCTTTCTGCTCAAATCTACTGTTGAATTCTGCCAATGAATTTTCTGTTTCCTTTAATGTAATTTTATCCATGCATTATTCTCTTGGTTTCATTTTCTTGTCCATGTAATCATTTAGGAGTGTGAACATACTTAATAAACTTGATTTTAAGTATCTATGTATTAAGTCAAAGACAAGGCTTCCTCAGAAACAGTTTTTGTTCCTTTTTTTAAGATACCACACATTCTTGTTTCTTTAATGTTTCATCAATTTTGGGTGAAAACTGGCATTTTGAATATTAAATGTACTATTCTGGAATACAGATTCTTCCCCCTCTTCAGGGTTTATTGTTGTGAATTGCAGTTCTTTCTTTAGTGACTTTTCCAACTTAACTTTATAAAGACTGTATTTTTTGTATTTGTGGTTACAGAAGTCTGTTCCATTAGGTTAGTGGTCAGAATATTGCCTAGTTTTATAAGGACTGATTTGTTAAAGTACTGGTAATAGATTTAATGGTCTCCAATAAGTTCAAGTAATTGAAATTTTAAAATTTTATAAAAAGCAAAGGTAGTAGTTCAGAATATTATGACCTCTATAAATTTTTATGTAATTAATTTTAATACAAAGATCTGAATCTTTGCTTGGTTCAAAATATCTTCTGTTTTCTAAATTTTGACCTTTGTGGAAATTGACATTTTAACACAAAGATTTTAATTAATTTTAGTGATTCAGTGTTTACTGAACTTCTAAAAGTTAATTTAAGGTCATTTAAAATTTTCTGATTAAAATATGAAGCTCAGATTCCAAAAGTAAAAAGCAATTTTATCTTGGTATATCAAATGTATAGTAAGTAATTTGAAATCTATATCATGGATATTATTTTGTTATACCATATATATTTATGTATGTGATATATATTTAGTGATCTTCAAAATAGAGCATTTAATAAAAATATTTCTCAATTTGCTAACATTTTAAATTTATAATAAGAAGCCTTTAATGGCAGTAGTAAGTGCATACCTGCACACACACACAAGGTTAGTTCATAAAAATTAAGACTTAAGGGAGAATTTTACATAAAACCATTAAAATGTTAATTATATATTATTTTAATTTATTAAATGTAAAATTTTAAACAAATATTATAGCATTCCACGTTTTGCTAATGTCCCTCTTCCTTCATGCTGCTCAGAACATAGTTTTACTTTTTGGACTGAATAATCTGTTAAACACTAGATCATGTTAATGAAGGGAATAAAAACGAACGAGCAAAGTTTACTGTACACTGGTGCTCACAGGGCAAGAACTTCCCTGACGTTAAATTTGAATAATTTGACATCTAAAACTAAGTGCGTTTGTCAAACATACCATTTTGTTATTTTCAGCCTATAATATTTTACTCATTGTAATCATATCTCAGATTGTAAAAATCACTTTACATGCTGATTTAAAATATAAATTATAATAAAATTTTCTGAATTTCTATTTTTCGTGTCTAATTGAAGACAAAATTGCAGGAACTTATAAACAGGAACCTTACATATTTAACAGTCTCTCTAAATAATTTCAGATGTAGCAGATGGTGGTCTCTAATTGTCAGGTAAACTAATTGCTGTAACAATGACAAATTGTCAATGGCTTAATGCCATAAATATTGCATATGCAGTAAGCCCAGTGTGAGTTTTTGGGGGGAATGTGGAGGGACTCTGTTCCATGCACTTATTTAGGGGCCCAGACTGTTTACATTTTGTTCATGCCCTTCTTCTAAGTCCAGGAAATCCTCTCCACTTAATCCACGAGTGAGAAAAAAGAATGAAAATTGTACAAGGGAGGATTTTATGAGTCAGGACTACAGGTAGCAACATCACTGACATCTCATTGTATTGGACAAAATTTGGTCAGATGGTCATTTTTAATAAAAAGAAATATTGGGGGAAAAAAAGCTTGTATGGCTGCTTCTTCAGAAAAAAAAAGAGGGAAAGAACCTATTAGTGACCACTAATGTTATTTCCCAGAGTGACTAAAAGATACTTTAATATATGACTTTGGACACAAATATTTGGAGGGGTAGGACTAGCTTCCACAACTCTTTATGTGGGGGCTAGTAGGTAAAGCTCCTCTGAGGTAAAAACTTTCAGTTATAGTAATCACAGCAGCTCTAAATTAAAAGTAAACCTAAAATATTGGAACACAGTATTTAATGTGAAATTTGACATAAGAACAAAGAATGAGGAATTACTAGTGTTGATTCAAGAACAAAGTCATTTGATAGTTTCGTGTCTGTGGAATGCAGTCAAAGGGCGGTTACCATAAGACACTATAATAGTAACACGATTCATTGCAGAGTTTAAGGGCTGTTATTGGATTTGTTTTTGTGTGTTGGTATAAAAATAAGTTAAGTAATTACATTAGTTTCCATCAAGATTTCATTTAGATGGGAAATTATATGGCTCATCACATTATGTAAGAAATGGGAATACAATTATTCTGATTTGAGTGGTTAAAAAAATTAAGTGGTTATGTTGCAGAGAAATATAAAAAGATCAATACAGATGCATATCTTTTAATTTTTATACTTTGCTTAGCTATTTTGGGGTATATATTTACTTTGCTTTTAATGTTTTTAATTTTTAATGGCTCAAAACACTTGCTTAAAAAAATAGAAGAAAAATGGCATAGAGTGAAAAGTCTTGTTAATATACCTTGGCTAATTTCCCTGTTCTAAACCCTGACTCCAGCGTATAAACACTTTAAGTTTCTTATCAAGCCTCCCAAAGATTCCTTTTGCAAAATTGAAGCAAATACAGTTAATTTTTTCTGTATTTCTTACACCTGCCCTTTTCTTACATGTGATTTTGCATAACAAGCTTTCTATTCCATGCCTTGTTACATCCTCAGTGATGATAAAAACAAAGAAAAATGATAAAGTACACAGTGAACATAGAAGTATTGCAACTGAAGACCAGACTGAGAAAAATTCCTTTAAGAATGAAACTCATTTATTTATTTATTTATTAGTTATTTTTGTGTGTGACAAGCTCTGCTAGCAACCTCATGACATTTTTTCTACACGCCTTTCTTCCTGAGAGAGTCCCCGTTTAAGGCAGCAACATGACTGTTAATGACATGGTTAATATATCAGCCTCCTCTACAGTTATGGGCGGCCGTGTCATGGTTTTCTGGCCAGTGAGACAGAGTCTCTAGGCAGGACTTTCCTTTCTTGTTCAAAAGGACAAAGGCCACTTAGAAAAACCCATCCCTTTCCTCTCCTCCCCTCTTTTTGCTGGACTGGGCACACAGGGCCTGGAGGTGCAATACTCATCCAGTGACCGTGAGCCAGGGAGTGTCGGGGGAAAGGGCTACCGCGCAGGACTGAAGAGCACAAACATGGAAAGATCTTGGGTGTCCAATGGCACAAACAAAATGCTAAGTCATGTCCCTCCACATTCACAGTTACAGTAGTTCGGTGGCTTGGTTATAGGAGATAAGGGAGAGGAGAGATGTTCCCAAAAATGTGGTTTTGTTTGGGTGACTGAGTAGCTCGTTACAGCATTAAAGGACAGGCATCGTATTTTATCACTTCGGGACTGCCTACCAGTTTACTCACCATTGTCTTTCCCCACTGGAGAGTAAGTTTTCTGATGAGGGGCCTTTTCCTGTGCTGTTCACCACTGTTGCCTTTGCATCCGGTACTGGGAGGTCAAGCGTAGACCTTCCTTCATTTATGGATACATACATATTATTTTAAATGGAAAAAGAAATGGCTAAAGGATAATTAGTATAGTTTGAGACGCAGTTTGTGATGTCTATGGGAATGGCAAATGTGGAGCTAATGCTAATGGCTAATGTTATTTAAGTACTAAGTGCCCCAAGAGAGTACTAAGAGTTTTACACACATGTTCTCACCTAATCCCCCCAAATAGAAAAAAAAAACATATTCTTAGGTAGAGATGAGCATTATATCCGTTCTTTAAAATGTGAAAATCAAGGTAACAAGAGGCTCATTAACTTGGCTGAGGTTACACAGCTCAAGTAGAAGAACTTGGATCCTGACTCAGTGGGTTTGGCGTCAGAGCTCATGAACTTAACCACTACCCCATCTCCCCTAACTGGGTGGGACAAGGAGCCAGTGATACATGGAGTGAGGACTTAAAAGTCATTTCCAACCAGAATTGGAGTAAGGGAAATTATGCATCTGGACTGAAATGTCTCCAGGACAGCTGGACCGACTGTTGTTAGGGAGCCTCCTTGTGAGGGGACCAGCTGTCAGACATGCAAGTCGAAAATTTAGATTTGATTATGTTGCTGTTGTTAATTTAGCTTAAGGAAGTTGACTCACACTAACTCATAAGAGACTGATTCATCAAAGTGAGGAGACCGGTTGACATTTGAAACGAGGAAAGTTCATTGAAGGTGGGATAAACATCCACACCAGGCAAGCAATGTTCATCAAAGGTTCTTAGTGAGGAGAACATAAGAACAAAGGAACTCAGTTAAAATATTTGACTGCATTAAGGTGTTAGGGTCTTAGATGTTACATTTCAGCAGTGACACATACCTGCCAGGGAGATCTGACTGAGGATCTGCTCCGTTGATTTCCGAGTGTGCACAGCCAGGGTCTGCATCTGTCACCAGTTTTTGTATTGCTGTGCTGCCTGATTTAAAAGTCCTCCTGGTTGACATGTTCTTTCCTTAGACTTCGATCAAAAACGTGGTAACATGACTGAGCATTTCTCCCCTAGTAGATGTGTTCATTCATGGTTAAATTTGAAAAGGCAACCGGATTTGTTTCCCCAAGTTAGCTGTCTCTTCCCACCTCCCCTTCACCTGTACAAGTCACTGCTTTCCACCTGCTTTTCAGTTCCAGTGCAGCAAACAGAATCTGAAAGGTAGAACCTCTGCTTTGAGCTGAACACTTTCACCTGTGCCTTTGTTTCCCATCCCTTTTGTACCATTAGGACCCTGGCCACTCTCCATTGTCTACTTTTTCTTCTGCCGTTTCAACCTCAACTTCACCAACTTAAACACATGATCGTGTTTCTATCATTAAAAAACAAAAACAAAACCCAAAGGCTTCAATGTCATGTCCCCTTGAAAAAAGAGCATGGAGCTCTCCTTGGAGCCCATGTACCTCCCAGTTCGGCCACGCCTCCTTTTACCCACAGCCAACCTCTTTGAAAGATTGTTCTGCAGTCGCTATTTCCACCTCCTGGCTTCCGTGACCTGCCAGCTCACAGCAATCTGGCTTTGGCGCTCAGTGCTTCAATAAATATACTTTGGCACACGTCCCCAGGGGCATTCCGCTGCTTGTCACATTCATTGACCGCTCTTTGCGCTGCATCTAACTTGACCTCGTTGGCACTGGGCACTCCCGAACTCTCCCTTTAGGGGGCTCTCTCCCC
Source organism: Tonatia bakeri (assembly GCA_004024845.1). NCBI lineage: Eukaryota > Metazoa > Chordata > Mammalia > Chiroptera > Phyllostomidae > Tonatia > Tonatia bakeri. The sequence goes on from PVIA01005874.1 coordinate 90,791, forward strand.
TTTCCCCCTAGGACTCCACTTCCTCCGTTTTCTTTCTAGATTTTCTTCCTTGTTTGCTTTATGTGTTCCTCTGTTATTATCTCCCCGTTAAATGTATGTGTTTCCCAGGGCTCCATCATTGGCCCTTTGTTATTCAGCATCTATCCATTTACCTCCAGAATTGCTCCCATTTCTGTGGTTTTGACTACAGTTGTATTTCTAATGCAGATTGTTTTTATATACAACTGCAGGGTGGACGTATCCCCCAAAGGACATTTCAAAATTAACATTCCAAAACTGAAATGGAATATTTCTCTCTAGTATTCCATATTTCCCTTTCTTTTCTTGTTCATTTTACCATTTATCCAACTGGACCATAAACCCGGAATCATTCCAAACTTTTCTTTTATCTCTCTACTCCTTATAAAATTAGTGACAATGGCCAATCCTATGAATTCTAAAGCTATATATTTTTGGTAGTTTTGACATTCTCTTTATTAGCCAAAAGCAGAGGGGGACATCCTCTAAGTTTTCATTTTTGCCTTATGACACTTTCCATCCATATTGTAAAATCTCATATAAGAGATTTTTAGTATTTAACAGTACGCTTTGCCATAGGCCTTCTCTCTTGACAGAAAATGTCTCCTCTGTCTGCCTGTGCTGGGGATGAGTAGACCTTCTCTTCATTAAAGGAGATACAGTGGATAGAACCAGAGAGGACCCGCTATAGTCATTCCTTACCAACACACACACTGATGTGAGCACTTAAGTATAATTACTAGACAAAATATAACATGCCTAGTTAAATTCGACTCTCACATAAATGACAAGAAGTGTTCTAAGTATGTCCCATGCAATACTGGTGTAGTATAGTACATGCCTAAACTAAAAAAGGCACTGTTTATCAAAAATTCAAATTTAACTGGGCATTCACTGAATTTGATAGCCCTAGTTTAAGTTCCTTTTTTTCTAAATATATACCCTCTAGAATGCAGAAAAAAAGAAAGTGGGCACCTAGAGTCACTAGTTGGTCACTCTTGTCACAACCAAAAAAATAATACTGAAACCGTTTTCAATCTTGACCATTTTGGGATTAGATCAGCTGCCCTGGGGTCTATAAAATACCCAGTCATTCACTATGGCAGCATCGTATTTCCTGTCCCCACTGAAGTCCTTTATCCAAACCTTGAACTGGTCCTGGCACAGGTCTAGGTCAGGGGAGTAAAGCCCGCCTGTTCTCCCTGCCAAAGAACTGTCCTGCAGAGTTAACACCTACCTCGAAAGATTTTAAGTTTTGTTAGTTATCTCCCTACCTCAATTTTGTTTTGCTGCCTGATTCTATCTATTCTTGGACTTACTCTAGGAACCATTCGAGCCACCACTTGAACTCTTACCCCCAACTCTGGAAGACAGTCCCTTCTGCACGTCCTCACTTTGGATGCTAATGGATGCGAGCCTGCCGACCCTGCAGAAAAAACTAAACACGTACAAGAACTGGTCTCAACCAGTAGGACGAGGATAATTCCAGAACTAGTCGCAAAATATCCTCTGCCCTGTCATTGTTTTCTTCTCTTCTAGAAAGAACCCACTTTTTAAAAAAATAAAAGTAGGCATAAGTATGGAGTGGGGAGTAAAAACAATTTGGGGGGCTTATTTCCCTTAAGAAGATTTTTTAACTTCTTCATTCACACAATGGTACTAAATCTGATTCTTCAACTGAATCAGGTAATCCAAAATACTGACCTTTCTACAGTTATTTAAGCTGTCTCCATATTTTCTCTCCGTTATCATTCCAAGAACTATCATAACTGGTTTTGGATCTGTTTCTAACCACTTTGACCATTAGCCCCAAATTTACATAGTCCTCCATGGTACAGAGGGGGGCACATGCCCGAGTGTCTCCAGAGTGCTTACTTATTACATCTGGACTCCACAAACAGATCGGCATAACTTTTAAATTAACAAGCAGCAGAGATGTGTTAATCATTTTAATATTCATAAATTCAGAGTAGTTTTAACTATGAACCTCTTGAGCCATATCGTTGGAAATTATCTTAAAATGCTGAATAGTCAAAGCATCAAATTTGGAAAAAATTGAGAAAGCTACTGCATTTTTTTGTGTGTGTATTTCTTTTCAGGACAGAAAATCTGGTTCTTTTCTCGGAAGAGTTGGTAGCGCCTGACACCCAGTGGCCACTTCATGTACTGCTCTAAACATTGTTGAAGACTAATGGTCCTATCAGTGGGGGGAAAAACCAATAATATTAATGCATATTGTGAGATGCATCATTTCATTTGTTGCCATTTAACTATTTCAGAACTGAATATTATGGTTAGAGATGTCATTGGGTGATGATCAGATTCTTCATGTCTGTACTTTAAACATTTATCCAGTTTCATTGCTGGTGTTGGCATGTGTGTTTGATTCTTAACAGCAAGCCAAGTGGTTTCTATGATCCCTATTGAGTAAGATAACCAGCAGTGAAAAAATACTGGCTTTAGAATCCGAAGACCTTGAGTCCACCCATCTTTTTCATCCTCGAGCACTATACTGCTGAGACCTCTCCTGGCTGCCATGTAGCACTTACCCACAGCAGCACATACAGAGCCTTATAGGCACCATCTCGGTCACTAGCTGATGCTGCCACAGCTGGGCATTGTTGGTGCCTTCTCCACCTCAGCTGATGCCTTGGGATCTCCTTAGTGACAACGGACTCCTTGTTATTGAACTACAGATGCAGTGGAAGCTATGCTTTATTACCCACAAAAGCCGAAAAGAGGTACTTCTCCTTTGTCCTGCAACACTGTCTCATGAACCTCAAGGTGCAGCCTTGCACCTCAGTGTCTAACAGAACTTTGAACAAAAAAAAACTCTTCAAAGTCTATTACCAGATATGCTTGAATTCCAGCACTAAAGACCATTTAAGCTGATGTCTCTTCTGTACTCTAAACATGAATCTAAAATGATTCAAAAATCAATCATTTGCAGTTGTGGCAACTATACAAATATTCTACATATACAAGAGGACATGGATCTAAATTTTTCTGGGGATCTTATCAAAATGTAAGGTCAGTGACAAGTCTAGTGTTAAGGGTATAAACTTAAGATTCCAATGATTTGACCTTGTCTCTCTCAGGTGTGAGCCATTCTGAGCATTCTATTCTACTCAGCTTCAGCAGTTCAGAAAGTACAGAGATATATGCGGTCTATCTGGAAAAAGCCCAGCCATTGTTAATATAACAGAATGGTTTGCTTGATATCAGTGTAGCCTGGCAGCCAAGGAGAGTGGACTGGAATGTGCATGTGTGAACAATGATGATTTCGCTGTACTAGTCAGTGGGGGTGGTAGATCCCGTTGAGTGAACATGTGTACTGTGTGGGCATTGCATTCAAAATGAGCAAGTAGAGCAATGAATCCGCATCAAATTTTGCGTTAAGCTTGAACACTCCTCTGTGGAAACTATTTGGATGATTCAGAAGTCCGCAGCTATGGGCAACTGGTGATTGGCAGCTTCATCATGAAAACATACCTACTCATGCATCACTTCATGTGAAGAGTTTTTTTGGTAAAACATCAAATCATCCAGGTGACTTAGCCCCCATACAGCCCAGATTTGGTGCCCTGAGACTTCTGGATTTTTTCAAAACTAAAATCACCTTTGAAAGGGAAGAGATTTCAGACTACAAATGAGATTCAGGAAAATGCCACAGGGCAGCTGATTGCAGCTGGAACTGTGTGAGGTCCCAAGGTGCCTACTTTGAAGGGCACTGAGGTGTCATTGTCCTATGTACAATGTTTCTTGTATCTTGTATCTTCCTCAATAAATGTCTCTGGATACCGTCTGGACAGACTCATGGTTCAGCTGAACATGCTGACAAACCTGGAGCTAGAGCACCATTAGAGAGAAGGGAATAGATATAAATATCCTAACTTGAAAATATATCACAAGTGATGTTTTACTGCATATATACATTTTCACTGACGAGGGGAACTTTTGGGGGGTTACATAAAAGTTTAAATGTAATTATGCTTTTATAGTATATTTTCCTCTGAAATAAGTCAGAATTCATCCTGTGTATCTCAATTATATTTATTTTTGTTAGAAATTTTGAAAAACTTTATATAAATATATTACATGCACTTTTCTATATAAAAGGGCTGTTTCTGAGTGCTTTCATGATTGATTAATGTCATAAAAACTCTCTCTATAAGTGAGCTTTTATCAGTTCTAGGAAGCCCAGTCAATCAATGACAAGAATAGCTCTAATGCATTACAACCATGAGTCATGGTATTGATGTAAATGTTTCATATGAAACAGTCAGCACTGGGTTGAGTTATATTTTAATATTTAAAAAATATTTGTTGAAAAGATGATTTCAGATTGTTAAATTCCAGGAAAGAATTCAAATAAGTTTGCCCTTCCCTTTTTCCTGGAAGAAGGTGTTATGTTTTAGAGACGTATAAAGAGAAAAAAAGTAAGTAAATAAAAGTTGATTAGAAAATCGGAGTCTTTTAAGATGAAAATGCTTTCTTGATTGTACCTGGAAAGGGGAAAAAGTAGTAAGTTTCTGGTGGAGCATCCTGGCAGACACCAGTCTAACCAAATGAGGAAGGTGAACATCACCAGTGGTGCCAAAGGGGCATCACGTCTCCCCTGATGTCACACAGAAGACGCTTCATCTCCGTGGCATTCTTTCCGAAAACCAAAAGCCCCGGTGTTACCACGAGAAAATATCAGGAAACCCAAACTTAGGGACACTTTATAAATGTCAGTGTTCCTCGAAACTGCCAACGCTGTGAACACTGAGGACGATTTGAAAAACTGCCACAGAGCAGAAGAGACTGGAGAGGTAACGACCACATCCGATGCGGTTCCCCGGATTAGGTCTTGGAACAGAAAGAGGGCATTAGTGGGGAAACTGGCGAAGCTCAAATAAATAGGGAATTTAGTTAATAGTTTTTTAAAAAAGCATCCCTGAGTAGGGTGGCATGATTGAAGTAACTTTTCCAATTGTAACAACTTATACTGGGTTATTCAGATGCTTTAGCACACTATAGAAACCTTAAAGAGAATTGTGACAATATGGCCCAAATCAAAGGAATTCAAGCAGATATTTAGATCTTCTGTACTACAATCTTACCCCTCTGCTGTTATCCATTTCTATGAGTCTTGGAATATGGATATTGTCACATATTCAAGAATTCCTGGGAAGCAATAAGAGATTTCAGTTTTATGCAATTGTCTGAATAGTACAGCATTAATCTAAGACATGAGGAGAGTGGGTAAGATTTGGTAAAGAAAATTAATGCACTTAAGTTTTGGACATGATGAGTTTCAGGGACCTAAGACAGCAGGTATAGCTGTGGCCTGGAGCTCAAGGGACAGATTTGGCAAGTCCTGGAGACAAAGCTTTGGTTGTCACCAGCCAGAAGTTCAGGTGGGCGGGCCTCCAGGGCCAGTCAGTGTAGAGAGAAGGCCAGACAGCAGAGCAAATTGCTTTCACTGCACCCGTTTTTCTCACCAATGCCGTGAGCTCACAGTCACGAAGTTCCACCAAATGAGAGTTAGCACTCATTGTATTCCAGCCTAGATGTCTATAGCAATTTTAGCTTCAAGAAACTTTCCACACAGTGTTGATGCTTGTGAGCATAGGGAAAACGTAAGAAATCGTACAGATTACTAACTTTTTCAAAAAAGCTAGAGATACTCCATCCTAAATCTTATCTTGCTCTTTGGCTTTAAGGCTCAATTTGATATTTGATGGTGAGGGCGGAGTTAAAAGGTGACAGACCATCCACAGATTCACGCAGGCCTTGGAATCAACACGGGAGCATCGAATGAGAGGAGTTATTCTGGCCTCAATGCCTGGAAGAAATCTTATACCCTTTTTTCGCTGTTTGATAATTGTCAAATTACAAGTTGTTACAATTCTATATGAAATAGATTCTTACTTTAATCCATCCTAAAAAAGAAAGACAGCCCTTAAGGTTACAAATGTTTGTTCACATATATTTCCTAGGCTTTTAAAAAATGATTCTCCTGAAAACTGCTTTAGATTTTCATAGGGGCCTATAGGCTTTGAACAAGAGTTAATGGTGTATTTTTAAAAGTCCAGATATGGGTTTTGGTGTTTGCAGTGCACTCATTTAAATGATCTCATTTTGTTTACGTCCACCAGGCTTCCTGTAAGAGCTCTTTGAGGTGGCTCTGCGTTGTCCAGTGTGGAAGCCAGAGCGATTGGTCAATTGCTAGGAACATGGACCTTGGCCAAAAGTCTTTAGGTCAGGAATTGCTATAATTTCCCACCTGGTAGAATTTCCTGAAGGTGAATTTAATACCAGGAAACAGAGGAGGTGCAGAGAAAGCCCTGGAACAGAGGCAGAGGACCTAAAAAAAGATTTGTCCTGGTGAAGCTACAGAACTAAATGGAATTTTGTAGCAGAATAGCACTTCACAATTCCTTTGGGGTGGGCTCTCAAACCTGATAAATTCATTTCTGAAAGGTTGAAAAGTGCATCTGAAAAAACACTGCCTTGGGCATTTGGGAAAGAGAGATCTAGTTAAATAAAATATTTTAGGAGAGGTCTAATATGATTTAAAAAACTGGAAAATATTTCAGGAGGCAGCCTTTGGCCTGAGTGAAAGAGAAGATGGCCTTCCATGATAAAGATGGTCTCAAGAAGCTTGCTGCTGCTCCTACAGCCAATCAGAATCTATTACTCTTGCCTAAGGCCCAGAATCTGCTCTTCCTGGGACCTCGCTTTCTTCCAGGCCCCCTGGTAATGCTGCTTACTGCCATCAGTGCTTTTCTGTGCTGTATGACACACGCCGGTCTGTGTGGTTAGAACCCACATTAGTTTATAAGCCACCTTATCTTGGTGACTTCCATTCCTGGGGAATTTACAGTTCCTGACAATCACTCTAGCAGGTGGCTGAAACAATCTCTTTTATTTTATTTGTTTCTGTGTTTTTTCTCCTCTCCTCGGCAAACTGTAGGTGCTACGGGTGCCAACGGGCTTCCGGCTGGAGCCCCAGGACTAGAATTGTGCCTGTCATGCAGTAAATACCCAGGAAGTATTGATTAATGCAGCCCAGTTTTTTTTTACAAGATCACATGGCATGTAAGTGGCAAGGGATAGAGGTAAACTCAAAGAAAAGATGATAGCAAAACAGAAGTGGCAATCAACTTCACCTGGGGGACGCAGGAAAGACTGGTAATGCTACACAGAGGAGACGATAATTAAAATTTTATTCACAAACCTTTTCTATTGTGTTTATTGCACTATTCCCAGTAGTGAATATTATGCAAATATATGGATTTAATCTCTAAGTGTTGACCTGGAAATATGACCAGACTTTAAATGAGAAGAGATAGAGTGTGTTAAGAACTACTGCAAAATTCTTTTTCAAAAACACATTAGGAGTTTGGTTGACTATTTGCCAAGTTTCAACATTTTTGTTCATCTATAAAAACATGAACTTTCTAAACTGTCACTGAAAGAGTGTGATATTGTAAGATATGGGCCATTCTATGTCCACATGGTCCTTCATGTATGATATAACAAGGGGAGTAAAACCACATGGGGCCTTCTCTCTCCTTTATCTTATTTGCACATCGATAGTGCATTGTCATGAGAAATTCTCACACATGTGCTGCTTTGTACTACTCTCTATTAGAGATTGGAGGGAACTTGATTGCTCAGTGTCTTCCATGAGAAAGTTTGTGATTGGCCAACATCACTATCAATCATCTGGGACTAGAGGGAGACAGTCACCTCGAGTGAGAGAGTGGGTTGGACCCATATGTTTAATTTTGGCAAACCTTCTTAATTAGTCTAGACTTTGGGGGCTGGGAGTAAGGGATGGTCCTCAAATTCTTGGTTATGATTTTTGAGATTCTGATTCCACATTTTTTATAAAGAACGGAAGTCCAAGAAAAGCCAGGGCCCTCTGGAGGAAAACGGTTAAGTGGAGGGGGGTTTCCCTATAAGGTATTGAGTACAACATTGGCACAGAAATAAATAAATTGACCAAAGTAATAGAATAAAGACCAACATCTATGAAAAATTGATATATGCAGAGGTTGCATCATAGACTCCGAGAAAAGGAGGACATACTTAATAAGTAATACTGGAAAAGCATATTAGCATGTCAAAGGTTTACTTTAAAATATTTTTAATTTTACACACAGTGTATGAGTTAATTGTTCCTCTAAAAAATTATAACAGAACTAAAATTTCCTTTGATCACCACCCCAGTGCCAGCAGGCATGCCCTCTTTCCTTGGCCAATAATAACAGCTAACACTTATTCAGTTTGAAGTAAAAATTGGGCAGAGACACCATGAGACAAAAGGTTCCACATTTCAAAGGCCATGCTGGACCATATGCACTGTTTATTAAAAAGTTATCAAAAACCCAGTTACTTGACCCTTATCCCTTCACTAATATCGATGACATCAAAGTAGTGAGTTATAAATTAGAATGGGGAGGAATGTCCTGCTGATAAACTTCACTTCCTTGGAGTCTTGCATAAATGAGAACTAAATGAAAGGCTCTGGGTGGGGCTTAGGGAGCTCACACTGCCCTCTCTCTTCCTCCTGCTTCTAGTCTAGGGCTCAAACAGGGTGGCTGTAGCCCCAGTGGAAGTGTAGGTCAATGAGGACAATCGGAAATGGAAACACACGCTAAAATTGCCAAAACAGAAAGACATGAAATATGGGACCTGGTGACTGTGGAGATGCATGTCAGCCCAGAACTCTGTAGCTCTCCATTTCTTTTCTATAAGAGGAAGGTGAACTCCTACCATGTCTACACCTCTGTTATTCTGTTTCTGCCACAGCAGCTGAATGCAAATCCTAACTGACACAAACATGTTACAAAGAAAGATACTTTGAGGTAAATGGCATATGCATGAATATGTACACATATACACACAATATCTATACAGTATATATCTCACACATATATACATGTGCATACACATGTATATATTTTATACTTACATGCATATGCATGTGTATGCATTCATATGAATAGGTATGTATGTAGAGGGAATATATGTATATTGAGTGCATATATCTTATGCTAACATACACACATCCAGTTGTATATGTCCCTTGAGGTTGTTACTTTAGCCAAACTTAACCTAATAACTCTGTTACAATTCCTGTGCCAGCCCAAGTTGTTAGTCATGCCACCAGCAATGCTCATTTTTAAAAAAAAAAGAGCTACTGAAAACAATCTAAACCTCTAACAAAAGGGGATGTAATTTAGCACACCTTAAACTACCATAATATATGTTAACTATTCCTCAATAAAGCTGGAGGGAGAAAAAGAAAATTATGTGAAGTAAAAAAGAAGGGGGGACATCAAATTAATGACCAATTTATGCAGCCATCAAAATGATAACTATGAAAACTGTGTAGCTACAGTGAAAAATATTTACAGTATAATTAATGAAACTGTAACCAAAAAAGCAAGAGGAAACCAAGAAAGCAATTTTATTTTCCACTTGTGCAGTCTTGGGCAGAGTTGAAGGTGGGGGGGTAAGAAACCACTAATGTTTGTTCACTGGGAAACTGAAGATTGCTATTCCTTTCATTTTTCTAAATATATGAGCTAGAGATTTCAAATTATAATTTTTTCAGGATTGTAAACTAAAGGAAAAATCATCATTTATGTAAAGTCTAATGATGACCTAAGTCTTTTTGGCTGGTCACATTTTATTTTATAAGAGTGCTATTAAAACTGCCCTCTAGCCCTGGCTAGCGTGGCTCAGTGGACTGAGTGCAACCTGAAGACCAAAGAGTCACTAGTTCTATTCCCAGTCTGGGTTGTGGGTACATGCCTGGGTTGTGGGCCAAGTTCCCAGTAGGGGGTGTGCAAGAGGCAACCACACATTGATGTTTCTCTTCCTCTGTTCTCACTCCCTTCCCCTCTCTAAAAATAAATAAATAAAATAAAAAAAACTGCCTTCCATTCTTCTTCCATCTGCCATGCTGTGTTTACTTGGATTATATCGGTACAATGGTATCTTTAATAAAAGAAACTTGTCACACTTGGTAATGTAAGGCTGCTTCAATCACCAGTGTGAAAATCGTTTCTCCAGATGGCAGCTTCCTGCTTGGCTGAGCTTATGATCCCCAAAGTAGTTTTCTGTTTTCTTTCCGAAGCATATTTACTTTCATGTATATGTGTATAATTAATTTTTAATTTTATGACTTCTTGGCAAAAACAAAGTTAGACACCAATGAATTATAGATGTAAAAAAGAAAAAGGCATCAGTGATCTCCTGTGGGAAGTATTGTCTAGAGCAAAGCATCATGCTGTTGACCTTCACCTGTTTTTAGGATGACAAGTGATGATCAACTACATTAAAAATGTAGTTCTGTGTAACACAAAGTGCAAATTCAGCAGGGTTTAAAGGTGGGTAGACATAACATATCAATTCTGCTAAGTCTTAATGTTTTTAGGTTGATAGTTAATAGATACAATCCATGCATTTAAGAGAAATAAGTTTCTTAAAAGTATTGCCTTATTATTAACCCTTTAAAACAACCATGAAATAACAGGGATTATGCTGTTGCTAAGATAACAAAGGTGAGCAAAAGAGGGAGGGAGAGCCCTGCTCTCAGAAGGACGAGAGACAATGATACAGTCATGCTTACAGCCCCACTACCCTTAAACAAAGTGCAGGCAGTTCTGAGAGCATGTCTTAGAAACAGCCGATGTATTCCAAGAGGTCAGAGAATTAATTTAGTTCATTGATTAATAAGAGTTATTTATTAATTAATAAATTTAATAATTACTCTGGATTGGTTGGTGAATTAATTAATAACTATTACTAATTAATAAGTCTTAACTTTAAAAGTCATATTAAAATGAGAGCTCAGAAATGACTAGAAGTTTACCTCTAGTCGTTGGATTGGTTGATGAATTAATTAATAACTATTACTAATTAATAAGTCTTAACTTTAAAAGTCATATTAAAATGAGAGCTCAGAAATGACTAGAAGTTCACCGGGCACAAAGTGACTGAATGTCAGAGAGCAAAGGAGGACGAGTGGAGGATGAACTGGGAGAGATGATGTGTAGGGCCTTTTAGATCTTGTTTAGGATGTGGGTGTTCATTCTAGGAACACAGGAAAGGCTTTCATGTTTTAAGCAGGAACATGACATATGCAGATTTCTGCTCTAAATGATTGCCCTAGCTGCAGTGTAGGTGCTACATGGTGAAGAAGTGAATGGAGGAGGCTAAACATCGACCTAGTGTGAAAACATTGAGGAGAATTTTGACATAGTCCTCATAAATTAAAGAACATTAACCCCCGACGATATTTTAATCATACAGACATCCTGCCTCCCTACATACAAAAACAAAGCTGGATGTAGATGAGACACACAGCAGCGTGGAGAGAGAGAGGGGACTCCATTGCAGGGACTGGAGGAGAACGGCATCTGTAAAGAATGGTGGTTCGCCCTCACGACAGCTTCTCAGGAGCACCGCAGAGATGTGAAAATAATGGGATATTTTTAAACCGCTGAACCAACATAGTCCTTTATATGAAGTTCTATGGGATGTTGAACTGTTATTCGAGTATGAAATTAACCAAAGGTATTTTCAGATATACTATGATCGAGAGATTTTACTACACGTGTGCACTTGCAGGAAGAAATATTAAAGAATATTTCAGCAAAAAAATAATGAGCCAAGAATGACAGAGTTAGATACAAAAAGCAAGGATGGTAAAGAAGTTAGTAAGATTTGAGCAAACCTAAGTAGCATCCAGATAAGTCATATTTTTCAATTGGAAAATAGACAATAATATTGTTCAAGACAAAGGGGGTGATTGTATTTATAGCATGATAAGGTCCATCTTTAGAGGAAGGTAGAACTGTAGACAGAATTAAACTATGGTTAAGTGAAGTTTATGTGTTAAAAATGTAAGGATCATGAGTAAAGTAGTAGAAATAACATAGAGAATTTCTCAAATGGTTTTAAGGCAAAGGGAGGAAAATCACACCATGACAAATCCAATACAAAGTAGAAAAAGAAACAAAAAAATATTGGTAAATATGCATCACATTACACAACAAAAAATAAGTTTAAATACTGTATATCTAATCAATAAATATAAATGGAAAATCGCACACAAATCATTTTTAAAATCTTATCCGTTATCCCTCCACGACTTCCACCTCAATGCACATGATAGATGGGTGGTTTTCCTGGGAAGCCAAGCTCAGCTTTGTGGAGCCAGCCTTCTACTTTTTCAGAGAGTAAACTTAGGAAAGCTTGGATATGCCTCTGGTTAAAATGCTCCCACACTTCACTGACAAAGAGTTAAATGCGTACGTTTTGCTTATAGCTTAAAATAGGATTATAAGAATTTTCTATCATTTCTTATAGAGTAAATCATACTCTAAAGCATATTGGGCATATTTTCATGATTGCTTTTCCTTAGTGAGACCTCTTTGCAGAACTGATGTAGTTGACCTGATGTTACAGAGAGTGGTGCTAAATATATCAGAGTGGAGTTAGCATGCAAGCTTTTCACATCCCTGAGGATCTACATCTGCTGCAAGTGGCTCCTGTAGCAGATGGGTGAATGTGCAGAGATCCTCGGAGGCTTTGTGGTACTTTTGTTCATGAATTGTACTTTCTATTAATCTGCAATCTAATCAGACAGTAAGTTCTTAAAGCTCCAAAGTACCCACTCATTAACATTGCCCCATTTTGAAGTAAGATCTCAAACTCTCTGCTATTCACTTGATATGATCACGCCTGTAGGTCAAATGAAACTAATCTTGCTTTCTAAGCTCTAGCTGATTTGACCAAGCTTTGGTACATAATCTGAATGTATCTTCATGTCGAAATGCAAGGGAGGTCAGGTGCTTCTGAGACTCGAGTTAGGTGGTAACAACCTGATACAACCATATTGCCCCTTCTTATTAGCCTACAGTAAATAGAAAAAGAAGGGGAGGAACAAAGAGAATAGTTTTTGTGAACAGTGCTCAGTTACTGTTCTCATACTCAGGACGGCTGCTGTACAGCTAAGACTTGTGTGCCCTGGGTACAGTGCAACATTGCTGCCCACGCCACCCCTTGGGGAGAATTCCTGCCATAGACCATTGCCACTGAAGGTAATCTGTGCATAATTTCTCTTTATGACCCTAAGGATTCTGAAAAGTACAGTCGGGAAAGAATATCTAGGGCAGGGGTATCAGTCAGGAAAATTCCAGGGAAGAGGACTTGGATATTACACACCCAGGTTAAGGCAGACTTTAAAATCCCAGGTGTTGGAGCAGGTGCCTCCAGGTCATCCATATCAGAGCAAGGCTTTCAGCAAGATGGTCCTAAAGTCTCACCTCTGTTCCCTGCCTCCAATGGAGTCCAAGCTGGGGAAACATCCTGATGGGATTATTTCAGGGACACATAGACTTGGAGAGTCCAGAGCTAATGTTGAATATATCCAGAATTTTCTTTTGGATGTGATCTTCTCAGTTCTCCATAGAGAGAAATATGATATTTTCTACATTGCTTACCTCTCTTCATAGCACTGACACAGAGTTACTAAACAATTTTTGTCCCAAGTTGTTAGAAGTGAGTCATAAAATAAATGACTTTTGTTCGACTTTCAAGTATTTGCAGCAGCAAGCATTAGCAGCTGATGAAACCCTTCTAATATGTTCTATGGGTGCGAATGTGTCAGATGCGTATGGCTTTCCGATTAAACTACAGCCCATTAAAGTTTAGTATGTCTTGTCACAAATAGAGCAAGTTCTCTCAGAAACTATCAAGCATGTGTCAAAGTATTATTTGAAAGTCAGAAAATTCACTCTGCACTTCAGAAATAAATACAAGCTAATCACTTTCTTCCCATATCTCTTCCAAACAAATTTATTTTGTTGAACATATTGGGCAGTCAGCCCAGAATGAGAGAACACAGAATGTTTTAATTGCAAAAAACAAACAAACCCTGAAGAGGTTATCTAGGCTAACGCTTTAGTTTTACAAAGATGGAAACCAAGGCCCCAAAGATAAGTTTTTCTCTGGAGTCACACAAGAAGCAAGTGGCCTAGATACTGGCCTCATGACCACCCCTCCAGTGGCCTTGGTGCTATCCATGGTCCTCCGGCTGTCAATGGCATTAAAAGCTTTCTCTTCACCCGTGCTCAGAATGTAAATTCCTGGCAAAAAAAATGCTGTGATATTTTCTTTGCTTCAGAACTGTTTTTCAGGTTTCTTCTCCGACTTACCTGTTCTTATTGCATTCCATTCTGTGGATTTCTAGAATCTGGTGGCCTGACACTGGACATAGTCTGTCTGCCCAGTCCCCATGGGAGGCTGACACAGTTAGAGGACTTGCTTTCGCTTTGTGTTGGGTCTCTCCCTAAAAGGCTACCTTCCCACCCTTGGGCTCTCCCATCTCAGCCTCATCCATTTCAGCACTGACTAGTTGTCTGATCTACTTCTGCTGGACACAGAAGAGGATCTAAGCTGAGATATCACACAGAGTACCATCTATCTGAAAGTATGTTCGTGTTTACGAACAGATGCTAAATGTCGTAAGATACCAACAGGGCTCCCCAAACTGAGATCTGCAAAGTCAAAGTAGTTCCATTGGGGATAAAGTTTGCACGGGCAGCCTTTATAGTCTCATCTTCTTGGGCTATGCGTCACTACAATGATAGAAAGGGAGCATGCATGTTCAAAGATTATTCAATATTTCACTGAGGGTGTATGTGTGCATGTTTAAATAAGGCTTAGTCATAAACATGTATTCTGTGCTGCTGGGCTTGAAGGATCTGTGGCTTTGTTCTCATTATCACAGAAGACATGAGTTCAATAAAGTTGTCCGCACTTGTAAGCCAACTCGTCTCTCTGCTCTTATATGACCCTCTGAACTCCAAAGGGTTGCAGCTTTAAAATAAAGGGGAGTCTCGGTATCAGTAAAAATTTTCTTCCAAGTCGCTGTATTCTTGCCAAGTTTGATTCCTAGAACTTTAAAATAATTCATAGTTTTCATCCACTTAATTTTTTTTTAAACTGAAGATGTAACTTTTAAAGCACAAATATTTTACCTGTTATGGTTAGTGTCAGTGTAGGTGAACCTGCAAGACCATCAGCTCCTGGACGCACTGTGGAAGAAGATGCACCAGGAGCATCCAGCCTCGCAGCCGCCATCCCCAGCAGTTGGAATGAAGCTGTGACACCAGATGTCTACTTTTGGAAGTGAGAAAGTAGGATTCTGAATTCGCTGTGGGGAAACTCCAAGCTCTTTTGCTAAAATCCTCCTGTCCTCCTGCTTATTTCCCATTTTAGGGAGCTTGTGGATGACCACCTGGTATTCTGCACCATTAATTCATGGAAGATATTCTGTCAGGAATACCGTGTACCAGGCAGCCCGGTAACTGCCATCCACACCCCATTCACTTGTGCTCACTTCAGTAATGACTTATTGTACATCTACTCTTGTGCCCGGCCTGACGTTAGCAAGGAGGCTTTCAAATGAACGGAGCATATAATTCTTACCCTAGAGATTTAAAACATTTATTTAGTGCTGAATTTATTTTAGGAAGAGCAGATGAACTACCATATGAATTAACTTAAAAAATTTTTTTACATAAGTGCCAAAGCACTATAGGACAAACAAAATGGGAAAAAATAGCCTCAGGTCTTTAGTTGAGTTCTTGCTAAGTGAGAGGTGCTATGTATGCACAGGCACTGAGCGATTTTCATGTGTCAGCTCACTGAATTCTGAATTCTCAGCACTACCTGAGGAGAAAGACATAAAAACTCCCACATTAAACATGGGAAATAGAGGTCTGGGGAATGGGCTAACTAATCCTTCTTAATGGCTGACTCTTCAGCAGAGGAACTGGGAGTCCAATGTCTGTTAGAATCAGGTGGAAATGTCCATGTGACTGCAGTAGGTGAGGTGACAGGTCACAGAAAGCACAGGACCTCCAGCGGGAACACGCCGCCAGGTGTCTGAGTCCCAGTGTGTGCACAAAGGTCAAGAAAGGTTAAAAGGCAGGTGAATGGGTACAGATACTCAAAGGACAAAAAGGTAACAGATACAGTCTAGAATCCAAATGACACGATTAAAAAAGGTCCTATGGGAATTGAGGGAACACAGTGACAGTGAGCATAAAGCAAATCACTGCTAACGAAGGCATTTCTGGAACACAGTTTCTGGTTTCTCCTGGCTCTCAGGTTGGTAGACACCCACGCTGCCAGAAGGAATCAGGCAACTGGGAATAGGTGAGTCAGGAATGGGGCCTCTGGGAAAACAAATATTACCAACTTCAAGGAACCATTTTTTCCAATTTGAAGTGTCTAGAAGAATTTCCTTTAGCTTATACTGTCTTCATGAAGCCTTGAAATAAAACACTTCTATTATGCTTC
>PVIA01005875.1:0-106246 GCA_004024845.1 Tonatia bakeri
TATATATATATATATATTTATATAAATAATTTTGTTATTCTTTTTTTTAAGATTTTATTTATTTATTTTTAGAGAGGGAAGGGAGAGAGAGAGAGAGAGAAACATCAATGTGCAGTTGCTGGGGGACATGGCCTGCAACCTAGGCATGTGCCCTGACTGGGAATCAAACCTGCAATGCCTGGTTCGCAGCCCGCGCTCAATCCACTGAGCTACGCCAGCCAGGGCCTGTTATTCTATAACATATCCTAGCAGGCCTTAGTCTCCTAGGTTGTTCTCCCAAAAGTTTTTGGATTTGACTCCATAATACTTCTTAGACTGTGAGTTCCATAAGGTCAAGGATCATGTCCATCCAGTTCAGTGCTGCAGCTCCAGCATCTACAGTTCCTTGCCCATAACAGCAAAGGGAGAAATAAGAGCGATGAAAATCATCTAAGTTAGTCCTAGCTATTTGTTCTTAAGAAGCAGCTTCAGGAAGTGGCTGGGGGGTTTTCAGCCTCCTAGTTCCTTTTAAATGTTCAAATGATAATGATAGGTCACACGGGCACAGCACTTTCCTATCCCCTGTTAATCTCAGGGCAAACCCATATACTTGATAACAAGGGTATTTTTATCTCTGGTTTACAAATGAAAACACTGAGGCCCGAGGACCCAGAAAATGGAAAACTGGTGAGGAGGATCACTGCCACACATATGTTCCAAACCTCCTCACACATTGTGGGTACAGACTGACATGCAATGGTGGCCATGGGCTGCCAGCTGGCGTAGACTCTACCCTCCTTAGACTGGCAATTTCCCCACAGGTGAAGGCACCTGGGGCTTACCCTGATGTATGCCTATCCATCCCTTATCAACATGAATTCTTTTTTTTAAAGACTTTATTTATTTATTTTTAGCCCTGGCTGGCGTAGCTCAGTGGATTGAGTGGGGGCTGCGAACCAAAGCATCGCAGGTTTGATTCCCAGTCAGAGCACATGCCTGGGTTGCAGGCCACAGCCCCCAGCAACCGCACATTGATGTTTCTCTCTCTCTCTTTCTCCCTCCCTTCCCTCTCTAGAAATAAATAAATAAAATCTTTTAAAAAAAAGACTTTATTTATTTATTTATTTTTTATTTAAATGAATGTTCAAGTACAGTTTTCACCCCCCCCCACTCCCATTCTATTTATTTATTTTTAAAGACAGGGGAAGGGAAGGAGAAAGAGAAGGAAATAGCTGTGTGGTTGCCTCTTGTGCACCCCCTACTGGGGACCTGGCCTACAACCCAGGCATGTGCTCTGACTGGGAACCAAACCGGTGACCCCTCGGTTCACAGGTCAGCACTCAATCCATTGAGCCACACCAGCCAGGGGCAACATGAATTCATTCCCAAACATTCAGCTACTAAGTGAAAAACCATAAACCAAAAGAAAACAATTTCCATAATTATAACAGAAAAAGTATAATGCATTCCATCCCAAACCAAGATACACAAATGCAGATAGAAAAGTATACTAATTGAACGACAAAAACAACTCTATAAAAATTATTCACAGCTTTCAAAATACTGAAAATAACTTGTTTGTATTGATATAGTATAATGAACACTTATTTTACTCACCACAGGAATAAAGGAAGACTTGAGAAGGGATGGGAAATGGTAGAAGAAAGGGTATGGGTGAATCATTCATTGTAAGGTGCATTCTTCATTCTGTGCCATTGTCCACATTAATTTCCAGCCTTTGGGGAGATGATGATTATCTTGCATTCAAACTGCTTTTAAAAATAAAATTGTAAGCCCTGGCTGGTGTGGCTCAGTAAACTGAGTGTGGGCCTGCAAACCAAAGGGTCACCAGTTCGATTCCCAGTCAGGGCACATGCCTGGATTGGCACCAGGTTCCCAGGAGGGGGCATGCGAGAGGCAACCACACAGAGATATTTCTCTCCTGCTCTTTCACCCTCCCTTCCCCTCTGTATAAAATCTTTAAAAAAATAAAGTTGTGGCACAAAAAAAAATCCTCTTAGGGAAAAATAGAGAAGTCCAAAACACAGAAATAATGTGTGCTCATAAAAGATGCAAGGCTCTGCATACTATGGCACATGGGCCAAACTTAGCCCACTGCCTGTTTTTGTAAATAAAGTTATATTGGAACAAAGTCATGCCCATTTGTTTACATATTGTTTACCACTGCCTTCATGCTGCAAGGTCAGAGTTGAGTTGTTTTGCAACACATATAATATGGTCTGTGAAGCTTAGAATATTTACTCTCTGGCCCTTTACAAAAAGGTTTACTGCTCTGCACCATAAAAGAAACCATCAACAAAATGAAAAGGGAACCCATTGAATGGGAGAACGTATTTTCCAGTGATACATCTGATAAAGGGTTAATTTCCAAAATACATAAGGAACTTATACAATTCAACACCAGGAAGACAAACCACCCAATTCAGAAATAGGCAAAGGACCTGAATGCACACTTCTCCAAAGAGGGCATACAAATGGCCAATACACATATGAAAAGATGTTCAATGTCATGAATCATCGGAGAGATGCAAATGAAAACCACAAAGATATAACACCTCACACCTGTCAGAATAGCTATCATCAATAAATCAACAAACAGCGAGTGCCTAAAGCACTACTGGTGGGAATGCAGATTGGTGCACCCACTGTGGAAAGCAGTATGGAATTTCCTCAAAAAACTAAAGATGGAACTGCCTTTTGACCCAGCAGTTCCACTGCTGGGATTATACCCTAAGAATCCTGAAACACGAGTGAGAAGGAACATATGCACCCCTATGTTCACTACACCGTTATTACAGTAGCCAAGATCTAGAAACAGCCCCAAGTGCCCATCAGCAAATGAGTGGATAAAAAAAGTTGTGGTACACTTACACAATGGAATACCATGTGGCTGTAAAACAGAAGGAACTCTTACCCTTTACAACAGCATGGTTGGACCTGGAGGTTACTACACTAAGCAAAATAAGCCAGTCAGAGGAAGAGAAATACCATATGATGTCACTTAAACGTGGAATCTAATGAACAGAATGAACTGACGAACAAAATGAAACCAGAGTCATGGAAACATGCAACAGACTAACAGATATGGGGGGGGCGGTGAGGGGACCGGAAGAGAGTAGCCAAAGAACATTCATGATATATGCATAGCCCATAGACACAGACAACAATGTGAGGAAGGCAGGGCAGGTGACGGGAACTAGGTGGAGGGGGGCAAAGGTGGGGAAAATGGGGGACATGTATAATAGTCTCAACAATTTAAAAAAAAAAGGTTTGCTGACCCCTGGACTAGAGAGTGGTAGATAATGCTGACTGTTCACCCCACCTACATGGTGCACATAATCAAAACAAAGTATTCATTCACACTTGACCTGCTTCTCAGTGGCATTCCATTCAGTGTTCTCCAAAAACAAGCCATTGTGTCAGGGAAATTGGTCGATATGTTGAAACCACAACATATTATTTAGTGTGGTTTGGGGGTAAAAAGTCATTATCCTGGGATAAATAGGGGAAGTTGTCCAAGATTTTATAATTTCTCAAGAGCTATGAAAATTAGTTAACTGAAGTCACTATGCATATAAATCTGTTAATAATCTCGCCTGCACCCACCCAACTGTTTCAATGAAGAACTGCCAGGACTGTCTTGAGCCTTAACTGGAATCAATCAATGAATCAATAGAGGTTTCTTAATATTTCTGTTTCCTCACCCCATGCAAGGTCCTGTGAGGGAAAATGAGGAAGCCGTGCCAGAGATTCTGGACTAGTAAACTGGGCTCAGTCATGAGAATACGCAAAACCCTTAGCAACCTAATTACAGAACACTAAAAACCAGTAAAAGTATCCAGAGAAATAGGAAGCCCTGAGCAGTAGATTTGCTGGGAAGACTTCCAGAAGGAGAACCTGCAAGAATGGGCAGTTTGCTTCTAGATCAAGACCCACCCTGACATGGGAGTTGCCTGACCATTTGTATCTGTCCCTGCAGGACTCACAGGTAAGATTATTTATTTGGAGATTACTAAATCCTGCAACCTCAGTGCAACTTTCAGTGGCTGAGATGACAACTGAAGCCGAGTCCTTATGCTAGACAAGAGTGCATCTGGTCATTATTTGGATGTGCGGGGTCTTCTGTGTCAGGCAGTAAAATCCCATGTGGGCCACAATTTCAGTGAGAGAGAAGGAAATGATTCAAATCCTGAAAAATGTATTCATTCATTCCCTGGAAGGAGCAGGGAGAGAGAGAAGAGAGGAGAGGGAGAAGAAAGCTAAATGCTAAAAACTCAGAGCTGGGGGGGTACGGCAGGAGTCTGATTTGTTGACACGTCCTACCGACTAGGGAGGCTTGAAGTCCCAGGCCTTTCACTAATGAGACTCATTACTCATATCATATCTGATCTTTTTAAATATGTTTCTTAGCGAAGTGTTCTATCTCCCTTTACAGATGAGGAAACTAAAATTCGGAGCTGTTAAATGATTTGCCCAAGGTCACATAGCAGGTATTTGTCTTAAGGCCCAAGGGGTTTCCAATTCCAACCTCTTTTCTCTCTGCCACGTTAGCTGATAAATTTGCTTATCTACCTCTGGTAATTAGTGAAGGTAGGGATAGCATGTCAAAATGACACTTGAGCCAAGGAAAAGCGATAAACTATGCTTCCTCTAATTTTCTTGTTGAAAAGACTAATTATCAAGTTTCATTTCCTGAACAGGAACAGCAGCCATCATTTAATATGGGGAAAAAGATTTTCAGTTCCGGAACAAAAATAGCAATACACAAAATATCTCTTGATTTGAACATTACAAAGAACATACACATTTGAGAGGCTATTATATTGATCTGTGTATTGTACTTCTTCATTTCCAAGCCTAAAGGGGGATATTATTCCTTGATAGTCTCATGTCCTTGGCCACACAGCTACTGTCTCTTCAGGGCGCACTCAACTTTGTGTATTGTCATCAGTCCTTATAGCAAGCAGTCCTATGACATAGGAATCTTTTGCCGTGTTGCACAGCTAAGGACCCTGAGGCTGGCAGAGGATAAGAAATATCCCAAGGTCACATGATGGATAAATGACAGAGCCCAGTTGGAACTCAAATCTATCTGACTCCTGTTTCAAAATGTCCCTGGACTTTGTTTTCATCAGGTATGTTAACAGGACAGACAGAGAGAAAGCCTTTGAAAGAAGAGTTTATTACTCGCAGTTTTCAAGGGGAAGGGTCATGCCATTCAGGGCCATGTGCAGAAGCACCAGAGCCAATCAGATGGCAGGAGTGAGGGGAAAGCATGCGCAGAAAGAAGCCTGTACTGAGGTTTTCCAGGGAAGAAATGGGTAAGGCAGGGTAAGCAGCTGAGCAGGTTCAGAGTTGAATAGTCTGAGTAATTTCAACAGGCTCTCGTCTATAGAAGTGGTCTCTAGTTGTCCAGTACCTGGCCCTGGGGTAATTTGGGGCAGGGGGTTAGTGACCTGGCCTACAAGAGCCTGATGAAAGGAGGTGGGTGACAGAATGGACTTGGGATTGTTTGGTTTGCATTTCAAAGTCATTTCAAGTCATTTACTACCTCTAGGGATTAGTTTACTCTGGGGGCGGGCAGCCCCTCCCTGGATCCACAGGCCCCCAAGATGTCAGAGTCACAAAATATAGAAAATAAAAAACATGATTAATACAGCCTCAAAACCTATAAGCCCTTTTCCAAAGCATTCCACTGCATAACACTTTTTTAAATGTTTTAACTATTCATCCAACTAGTGCTTACGTGCTACATCCTCAAACTGATCAGACCCACCCTGACCCCTCAGTTAGGCTACAGAGCTACAGAAGTTTATACCTTTGATTAATTATAGCTATTTGTTCAAGGATGGCTCGCTCAGACATTTATGAAAGCTAGAGGCATAGAGAGGAGTGATTCTCAAATTTGAGTGGTCAGGCATCAGAATCCTCTGGGGCCTGATTAAGACACAGATTTCTGGGCTCTATTCCTGTGGGGACTGATTCAGCAGGTCTAGGATGGTTTGACATTTGCATTTCTTTTTTCTTTTTAATTCTTTTTTTTAAGATTTTATTTATTTATTTTTAGAGAGGGAAGGGAGAGGGAGAGAGAGAGAAACATCAATGTGCAGTTGCTGGGGGACATGGCCTGCAACCCAGGCATGTGCCCTGACTGGGAATCCAACCTGCGATGCCTGGTTCGCAGCCCGCGCTCAATCCACTGAGCTACGCCAGCCAGGGCCTATGTTTGCATTTCTAACAAGCACGCACATGATGCCAATGCTGTTGATCCAAGGACCACATTTTGAGAACCAGTGGCTTCGAGAAACCACTGAATCTTTTGGTGATATAGCAATGTGAACTGAAGAACTAACAAAACTAAACAGTAAACTTATATCATGAAATTGGGGATGACATTCTAAATATTCAACATCAGGTATGGCATGGTACTGACCAGGGGTCTAGTAGGACTAGTTTCAGTGGCCACTTAGATTCTATTCTGATAATCTCTGTAGAAATTTGTTCCATTACAGATATGTTGAGGGACATCAATTTTAAGAGGGACTTTTTATGAAGCTTTAACAGCTCTACAAATTACCAGCTGGCAACGTAGCATAATTTGACAGGATGTTTCTCTCTTAATGGTACATAGTATTGTGGTACATCTTATAATCAGCTATAGCTTAGATTCAATGAAATAAACTTTTCTCCTCTGCATGCACATCTCCTTGTACAATACTGAGCATGTAGGATGTTTTTGCTCTCAGCCCTAACTCTGACCTTCCAGCATGTTGAACGTCACAGGGGCAAACCTTGCCAGCTGAGCTCCTGCTCGATTCTGTCAGTGGGAGGTATTACCCTGCTTTGTTTTTTCTTCACTGCTCCTACTTTTATCTGTAGCCCTGACAGGCAAGTGTGGGCTCCTATAAGAGTACAGCCAGAGGTGACAGCAGCAGAGGCATACGGCTGCCAGTGACCGCAGACTCCAGGAGCAACAACGTGACTGTGGCTCCTGGGGTCCTGCTCAGCGGCAGCCAGCCGC
The DNA here is from genome assembly GCA_004024845.1 of Tonatia bakeri. Lineage (NCBI taxonomy): Eukaryota > Metazoa > Chordata > Mammalia > Chiroptera > Phyllostomidae > Tonatia > Tonatia bakeri. Next base: position 7,022 of record PVIA01005875.1, read on the forward strand.
TGCGGGGGAAGTGTGCTGAGGACGCAGGATCAACAGTTCCCCTCCCTTTGTGGCTCCAGCCTGGAGAGCAGTAGCAGCTTTCCACCGTTACTGACCTTAGGTAACACCATCCCTTCTTTGCTCCTTCTGTCCTTCCAATGCCTTCCGCAGCCAATTCACTGCAGTAAACACACTCTCTTTGAAATACCTACCGCAGTTTCTGCCTGACCCTGACAGCTCCAGCTTCCTTCTGTAACTCATGCTGGCAACATTCAGGTCGATGTGCATTGCCATGCTGCCAGACACTACAGCACAGTGGTGACAGTGGTGACAGTGGTTAATTGCTTGGGATCCACGACTGAACTCCCTGGGTTGGATTCCTAGCACTCACTGCCACTTACTTCTATGCAACCTTGAGAAATGTGCTTAATCTCTCACGGTCTCAATTTTGTCATCTGACAAATAAAGATAACAATAGCGTCTACCTTATAGTTATAAGATGAAATGTTTAAAATGGTGCCTGAAGAAATGTTAGGCATGATTATTGCCGCACTTCTTAGTATTGCATATATTTTATCACCCACAAACATACCTATAGATGCCTTCTATTGTGTGTTTTTTTTTTAATTCTTATTCGGAGCTATCTATGCCTCTCTGGGAAATATTCAGTGCAGATTTGTTGGAGGACAGAAGGAGGAAGGGAGAGAGAAAGAATGGATTGGAAAAGAAAGGAGGGGAAAGGTAAGGGATGAAAAGGAGATTGGAGGGGAGGGAAGGGGAGACTAGAAAAGGGGAAGAGATGGGAGCAGGCCAATGCAGTGGGAAGCGTTGAGGGTTCAAGGCAGCAGATACTTTCCAAGAGGCATAGAATTATTTTAATAGTTTAAGAATCAGCATAGCCATGCATTTGCTTACCTGCAGAACATCAGCCTAGCTCCCTTCCTCATCCATTATTTTTTCCTGTCTTTTAGATCTTCTGGTATCCAAGTGGATTTTTTTCTTTTCCAACTACAGTTTCCATTCAATACCATTCTGTATTCATTTCACATGTACAGCAAAGTGGTTAGAAAAGCATTACTTTACAGAGTGGTGCCCCCGATGTTTCAGTCATCTATTACCTTAAAGTCACACCAACCCCCACTCTTCCCCAACACAAGATGCACAGATTAACTCTGCCAAAGGCATTGCTGGTGGTTTTCTCTCTGCTTGGAAGGTATATTACAATGGTGTCTGTCTTTCATATCCAGAATACATATGGAACATGTCCAAAGCAGTAAGACAGATAGAAAAAGTGGACCAAAGACTAAAAGAGACACTTCAAAAGGAGGTTATCCAAGTGCCCAATAAACCTACATAAAGGGGCTCGACTTCATTACTCATTAAGAAAATGCAGCCTTGGCCAGGTTGCTCAGTTTGTTGGAACATCGTCCCATACACCAGAAGGTTTCGAGTTCAATCCCCAGACAGGGCGCATACCTAGCTTGTGGGTTTAGTCCCCAGTCGGGGCATGTATGGGAAGCAACTGGTCCATTTCTCTTTCACATCAATGCCTCTCTCTCTCCCCCTCCCTCTCTCAAATCAATGGATATATCCTCAGGTAAACATTTAAAAAATAAGAAACAGCACTGGCTGGTGTGGCTCAGTGGATCAAGTGCCGGCCTGCAAATCAAAGAGTGGCCAGTTCGATTCCCAGTCAGGGCACATGCTTGGGTTGCAGGCCTGGTCCCCAGTGGGGGGCATGCAGGAGGCAACCATACATTGCTGTTTGTCTCCCTCTCTTTCTTCCTCCCCTTCTGTCTACAAATAAATAAATGAATAAATAAATAATCTTTTAAAAAAAGAAACAAAAATTTACAAGAACGAAGTGCAAATTAAAACCACAACAATGTCCCCTCTTCTCTGGTTCCTCTTCTTGCTCTTCAATGTAGACCCAGGCCATCCTCCAATCCTAGTTGCTTGTGTTCCTATCGGTAGTAAGAACAGTTAGCTATCAATATGCACCTCGGTCTGTTTCCTCCAGTCTTTGAGTCCCTTGAGGGCTGGGATCAGGATTTGGATATTTTTATGCCCCCAGGACGTGACAGAGAAGGCACTTAACATCTTATGATGGACGCGACAGGAATCCCAGTGAGATGACAGAAGTGAGCCTGGAAAGACTAGGTTCAGAACATGGTTTTGCAGCCAGAATGTGGAGAAAAGGACAGAGGTAGAGGGCTGATAACGGGCCCTTTCTCCGAAGTTGCTAGACATGATCAAGGACAAGAAGGAAATAATTTCTCTCAAGGTCGTAGCTGAGGAGTCTTGTTGGTACCTTTTCTGCCATAACAACTCACCACTGGATTCCTTAATGTCAAGCGCCCTCTAGATACATTGAGCTTGGCTTTTATCAAATGAAGACATATCCGTATTCTCTAGAACTTTCTGCCAAGGCACTATTTAGTAGAAAAAAAAAGGATGAATGGGCATGAAGTAGGGCATCTTATACAAATGAAGGGAGGAAACTATGGGAGTTTTTTTGGCTTCTTCCCAGCCATCCTCAAATCAGAGAGTCAAATCAGAACTGGATGCTGTGGCCCGAGCTGCCCATGAAATGGCAAGATCTGAATGATACTCCAGTCTTGATTTCAGGATGAAAGCGAGGGTCCGGCAGACACTGTTGACCCATCGGTGTATCCTCAGGCCAGCGTATCAATGGAGAAGATGGCTCAGGGAGCTCGGGTGGCCTCAGCTCTGAACACCAAGCAAGTGGCCAGGTGGCCAGCTTCTCTCATACATTGAAATCTACTTAAGGAATAGGCAGTGTTTCTTTTTTACTGTCAGATTTCTACACTTTGACTGATCATTTTCAGTTTTATCATGCATTTGAAAGTTTTAGACTCTAAAAAGAGCTTGTTTGAGCCATGGCTGGTGAGGCTCAGTGAATTGCCGGCCTGCGAAGCAAGGGGTCACTGGTTTGATTCCCAGTCAGGGCACCTGCCTGGGTTGCAGGCCAGGTCCCCAGTAGGGGTCGAGTCAGAGGCAACCACACACTGATGTTTCTCTTTTTCTCTTTCTCCTTTTCTTCCCTCTCTCTAAAAATAAATAAGACCTTTTTTTAAAGAGCTTGTTTGAGGCACTATCACATTTGCCACTATTCCTCCCTCCAAACGTAGCTTAATGAGTACTCACTGCCCATATTTTTTAATATAATATAATCCCTCAGGCCCACTCCTACATAATGGAGCCTAAGACGAGAGTACAAACGAAGGTCCATCCACATAGCATTTAAAGCTGTAAATCAGGCTACAAATGTTAAATGAAATATTCTATCCTCCTAACTTGAAAATACACCTCATATTAACCTGGAAGACCAGGTTCCAATTCAGAATCCTCAGGGTCTGTGAAGTTCCATGCAGAGACAAGCTAGCACAGGACCCCCAGCCCACTCCCTTCTCTCTGCTCCATCCCCACCACGAGCGGCACCTTTACCGTTTACCAGCCCCTGGAGCTTGAGCAAAGTCTCACATCAGGCTGATGGAATAACAAACTGAGAAACAGACCCCCACGGGCCCTGGAAACGGGCTCTGAGCAGTTCGGGCAGGAAATTTCAAGTCTCGGGAATCCACAAACTGTTCTACAAGGGGAAGCAGGCACATCCCTTGGCACTGCAGACCGCTCGCCCTGTGCTGAGGGACAGAGCCAGAGGAGAGCATGAGGGCAGCCCTCGGCAACCAGGACCCAGGGCAAGTGACAAACGGGAGTCCACATCACACAGCTTACAATGGTAATCCTTCTGCATCAAACCTACTCAGATGGATTTAAATTCCAATAATTTGTAAGACTTTATTTATTTATTTTTAGAGAGAGGGGAAGGGAGGAAGAGAGGGAGAGAAACATCCATGTGAGACACAAACATCCATCTATTGCCTTTCCTCCATGTCGTAACTGGGTACTGAATCCACAACCCAGGCATGTGCCCTGACCAGGAATTGAACTGGCGACATTTTGGTTTGTGGGATGATGCTCAACCCACTGAGCCACACTCATCAGGGCTACAGAAATTTTGTTTAAGCAGAGAAATATAGATTTCAGGTGTTGCAGATGAGCTACCTATTGCAATTGAGGGCCTTGACAGCTAAATAGCAATAGGGAAAAGACCTCAGTAAGGTATTCTTAAAGGAACTTATATGCAAGTTCATTTGTTTAAGGAGGCAGTGTTTTTCAACGTATAGAATTCCAGGAATACTGTATTGTATTGTATTAGTACTATATAAAATTCATCAGGTCATATATGAATTTCAAAAATGTAATACATTATATAAACAGAAAAGGAGGTAATAAATACTACATTACACAATAGGCTGCCTCACTGATATTATTAGCCATGCATTCCATGGGGAGTTGACTGCTCATCTGAAAGACTAAGCATTTTAACTGTAATAACTCCAAATCATATCCACTCAGATGATCAATTCTGTTTAATCACTGATGTTCCTGTAATGGTGAAAAGGCTGGATTATTTTTGTTTGAAGCTAGCACACCAAGTCCCATGGTATGGTATAATTAAGAACAACTGTTTACTTTTTCTTAAATTCAACACCCCTCACCCCCACCTCAAAAGCTAGACATTAAAGTACTAAATATAATGATCTTGGTAAACCAAATTGCTATGTTCCTGGCAGCCCTTCCCTGCTGTTTCCCTTAAACATTTCTATCTGAAATGATGAATAAAAAAAGCAAGAGAAGAAACCTGGAAAATATACAGCTATCCCTTCACTGTATCTTCCACCTAACCATCAAAGTTTCCGTCTAAGTGCTTCAAAACACTCACTCCCTCTTTTTTCGGTCCCTTTTTGGCCATTTTAGATTGTTACTTGCATTGTTGCAATTGTCCATGGGGCACATATGCAGGATCGTGAGAACCCAGCCCACTACTTTATGTCAGTGAGTTAGTCTCCCCAAGGAGACTGGGGTGTCTTTTTGAGGGCCTTTGGTTCACATCTTGGTTCATTCAGTCTTTTTGCCGGGGTTCACTCAGTCCCTTTGCCGGGGCCTAATGCATAGGAAATATTCTTAATGTTACTGAATAAGTAAATGATCACCTTGTTGCCTTCATGAAGTACATACGATTGAGTTACTCTGGCACAAAGAATATCAGAATGAAATAAACAAATGGGACTCCATCAAACTAAAAAGATTTTGCACTACAAATACCTGCCAGGAGAAGATATGTGCAAATGATATTTCTGATAAGGGGTTAGTATTCAAAATATAGAAAGAACTAGTAAAGCTCAACAACAACAAAAAACAACCTTATGAAATTATGGGCCCTGGCCAGAGTGACTCAGTTGGTTGGGTGTCATCCCGCAAACTGAAAGGTTGCCGGTTCAATCCCCGGTCAGGGCACATGCCTGAGTCAGTCCCCAGTCAAGGTGCATGCAGGAGGCAACCGATCGACGTTTCTCTCTCACACTGATGTTCCTCTCCCTCTCTATTTCCCTCCCTTCCCCCACTCTGGATCAATACAAAGAAAAAATTTAAAAACAGGTAGAGGATCTGAAGAGAGATTTTTCCAAGGAAGAAGTAGAGACAGCCAACAGGGCACATGTAAAGATGTTGGCCGTCACTAATCATCAGGGAAATGCAAATCAAAACCACAATGAGTTACCACCTCATACCTGTCAGAATGGCCATCATCAATAAGTCAACAAACAAGTGCTGCAGAGGTTGTGGGGAAAAGGGAACCCTAGTGCACTGTTGGTGGGAGTGTAAATTGGTGCAGCCACTTTGGAAAACAGTGTGGAAATTCTTCAAAAAAATAATAAGAGAATTACCATATGATCCAGCAATCCCTCTTCTGGGTATTTATCCAAAAAATATGAAAACATAAATTCAAAAAGATAGATGTACCCCTATGCTCAGTGCAGCATTATTTGCAATAGTCAAGATAGAGAAACAATTTGACTGCCCGTTGACAGATGAATGGATGAGGAAGACGTGGTGCATATCTCCAACAGGATCCTACTCAGCCATAAGGAAAGATGATATACTGCCATTTGTGACAATGTGGATGGACCTTGCAGTTATCATGCTAAGCGAGATGAGTCAGACAGAAAAGGACAAATACTGAATGATTCCACTCATATATAGAATACAAAACAAAAAGATACAAATGAACAAACAAAACGAAACCAAACTCATAGATACATACAACAGATAGGTGGTTATTGGAGGAAAAGGGGTGTGGGGACAGGACAGTAAAATGGGTAAAGGGGGTGAGACATGTGGGGATGGATGGAAACTAGATTTTTGGCGGTGAGCACGCTCCAGTGTACAGATATCAAAATTCAATGTTGTATAACTGAAAATTATATAATGTTATTAACCATTGTTACCTCAATTAAAGACTAAAAAAACAAGTAATGTCTACCACATTGGATAAAATATTTGATTGGCAGCATCTTCAGCAATTTTTTATAATGCAGTTATTTAGTCTTTTATAATGGATTCCACATAGCTGCTAATTCAAATGTTTAAATTTAATGTTTAAAGATAAATTACATAGTGGGACACCAGAAACAATTTCAGCTAAATTGTGATCACCTTTTTCCTTTTTGTAATGTTATAAGATAAAAATACAGGGGTCTGGCATAAATAACATCTCTTTTTTATTACAAACTCTTTTAAAATATTATTTATTTATTTATTTTTAGAGAGGGAAGGGAGGGAGAAAGAGAGAGAGAAACATCAATGTGTGGTTGCTGGGGGACCTGGCCTGCAACCCAGGCATGTGCCCTGACTGGGAATCGAACCTGCGATGCTTTAGTTCACAGCTCACACTCAATCCACTGAGCTACACCAGCCAGGGCTACAAACTCTTTTATTACAAAATCATAAGCGTGTCATTCTGTAACATAACAATATCACACTCAAGCACACCACATGACATTTTTAGGTAAAATGTTCAAATTAAAACTATAAATTATTACACCCATATTACTACCCTACCAACCACATTCAAGCAGGCATCAGTTCTGCTGGACCCTGTATAATCCACTGATATTCTGTGGCCATCTGTATATCTTTTTTAAAGTACATTTTTGGCACACAGCCCCCATTCACTATCACCTTCTCCAAGTGCAAAAAATCTGCTGCCCCAGAAACGAGCCCATGAATAAATGAATAATTTAATGTAGAACAACAAATGCGTTTCCAATCATTGGGGAATGAATGGACAATTTAATCAAGGGTATTGGGACAAGTGGTGATCACATTGGAAAAAACTTCCCTTACAGCTAAAAACAAAAATGAAAAACAAAACAAAACCCTTCCTCACATCCTACCAAATAAAAAGGGGTAGGAGGGTATGCCAGATAAGCAAAAGACCTAATTATGAAAAGTAAAAGTGTAAAATACTGAAAAAATACTAATTTAAGGGAAAATTAGGCTAGGAAAAGGTTTCTAAAATGGACACAATAAATATAAACCATACAGGAAACAGACTGACAGATCTGACTATATTTAAATTAAAAACTCATGTGCATCCAAAAATACCATTAATAAATGAAAAGACAAAGCAGAGCCAAAGCTAGTCTCCTGATGGTTATAAAATATAATTAAAACAAAATGCTTCTGAAAAAGATTTCAAATAGGCAGTCTGGGAGTACATACTTGTAACAAGTAAGCAACACGGGATTACTATCCTGAAGATATACACACAATAGATCAATTAGAAAACAAAAGCTCAACAGGCAATGGACAGAAGACAGGCATTTTTCCAAAGAGGAACAGTGGCTGGCCAAGTAACTTATAAAAATGTACCCAACCTCATTGGTAATCAGGTGAATGAAAATTTAAACCACAAGAAATTACCATTTCACACCCCCAGACAGGCAAACATTTTAAAGTCTAACAATGCCAAGTATTGGCAATGGGGCAACTTCAGCTCTCATGCCCTGATTATAAGTATATAAACTGGTACACCACTTTGGGAAGCAATTTGGCAACATCTAATAAAGCTGAAGCCTAGAGAAGCAAACTTGTGGGAAGGCACTGGAAGAGCTGGGGGGTTTTGTTTTTAATGAGTCTACAAGGAGGTGGCTATTTCTAAAGGAAATGCAAATTAGGGCCTGGAGTCAAGTAGTGTGGGTAGCAGATAAGAAAAAGGATACAGTTGTAGATCGCCTCTAATACACTTTGCCAAGTGCCCTTTTAACTTCTGACAGCTTTTGTTTATTAGCCCTTCACGCAGAGATGTTTTAAAGGAGTGAATTTTTTAAAGGAGCTCTTTGGCACGTAACAAAAACCTACAGTTATGAGAACATTTTCCAACTTTTGCAGTGTTTTTTTTTTTCCCCCTGGTAGCATTTATTGGAGTGTTCTTATTCTTCCGGGAAGATGTTGACATTAGTCTTCTAAATTTTGAAGGCCTGTGGGTTTCAGCTTGGTTAAATGCATTCATTCCATGAAAGAGAAGCTGGCCACCATTTTTTGGTGGTTAGTTTCTCTCACTGGGCTGAGTTAAAACATAAATCACTTACTATTCTTACTGGTATGTTGAATGGCCTAAGTCCTTTGTATATTACTAGGTTTTCCATACCCAAACTGCCAGATGTTATCTTCTTCATGATGTATGTTTCGCAGTATGACTTTGATCATTTATAGTTCATTCTCTCTTTATTGGGTACTAACTGTGTGCCTGGTAAACTCTGAGGATGCAAAGCTCAATAGGGCACAGTCCCTGCTCTCCAAGAGCTTATGTAACATACATATCCAACCCTAACCAATTTTAACACACAAATGGAAAATCACCGAAACCCCACTTACAAGAATCACTCCAGGACACATCAAGAACATCTAACCTTACCCTGGCTGGTGTGGCTCAGTGGATTGAGTACCAGCCTGTGAACCAAAGGGTTGCTAGTTCAATTCCCAGTCAGGACGCATGCCTGGGTTGTGGGCCATTTCAGGCCCCCCACTAGGGGGCGCATGAGAGGCAACCACACACTGATGTTTCTCTCCCTCCCTTCCCCTCTAAAAATAAATAAATAAATAAATAAAATATTTTAAAGAGTTAAAGAAAAGAACACCTAACCTCTTTACTGCCCCCATCTAATTATCATTTAATATAGCCAATTACCTTGAAGACATGTGGAGAAATTGGGGGGGAAATGAGCATTTGGGAGAATTAAACTAGTAGGTTTTTAAAAATTACATAAAACCAATTCTGTATCATTGTTCTTGGTGAATGTAAAGACTGGAAAGGGCATGACATTTAACAGTCTTTAAGAACTCACCAGCTGATTTCTTCCACAGGGAACAGTGGCTCGGAATACTAGACAGTCTGGCTGCACTAGTATAAATTCTGACTTTGCGTAACTCCATTTTGGAACCTAATACTTGCTGGTGAATGATAAAAGCTAATGTTGGAGCAGTTACTCTGTGTCAAACACCAATCTAAGCTTGGGTTTTATCATTTGTTTCTCATAATCCACAGGGAGATTGCTGTACATCGAATGTTTCGGTTCCTTTGTGTTCACATGTTGAAATGCTAACCGCCAATGTGATGGCATTAGGAGGTGGGGCCCTTGCAAGGTGACTGAGTCAAAAGGGTGCATCGCAGCCCTCGGGAACAGGATTAGTGCCCTTGTAAGAGAGACCACAGAGAGCCCCCTCCACCCTTCCTCCACATAGGCGCAGAGAGATGACACCATTTATGACGCAGGAAAAAGGCTCTCACCAGATATAGCACCTAGATCTTGGACTTCCAGCCTCCACAGCTGTGAGCAATAAACGTCTACTGTGTATAAGCCACCCAGTTATGGTATTCTGTTAGATCAGCCTGAAAAGACTAAGACAGAGGTGTCGTGATTATCCCTCTTTCAGAGAATCAGAAACAGAGGGCCAAGATCCCAGAGCCAGGAAGTGGCAGAACCAGGATTTGCAGCCAGTGGTCTGAGCCCAGAGCCTACACTCAAAACCACTTCTATACCCTGCATCCAACGAGGTAGTATTTGCAGGAGTTGGTACTGTTTGCCCTGGATACTGTAACATCACTAAGCACTTGTGAAGCACTATGGACTTTTATGCCTGGGAATTCAGGATGGTTTCTCAAGCCAGTCTCGATAGCACTACTAAAAGCAAGGAAAGGAGGAACCATGCTGCCTTGTAACTCTTGACTTCCAATTCTGTCTTGTGTTTCGGGGTCCCTAATTACCAAGAGTGTGTTCACCAAATGACACCTTTCCTAAGTTTCCAGAACAGGGCTTCTTCCAGGAAGCCACAAACTTTGGCATCTCATACCAATGTAGGACGCACACGCACTTCAAAGGTCCGTTTTACTCCCGAGGTGACTGTCAGTGCCTTTGGTTACTTCCTTCAGATGTGCACCATCTCGTTGCTAATGAGAGGCCATCTATTGACCGCTCCACTGAAAAGTGTGATACAAGACTCTAAGATTGTCTTCTCACATTTGTCACAGTCAAGGTAGACAATTTGTGTTGCTCTCTCTGAATAAAACATTTTCCTCTTTCCTTAAACACCATGAATTCTGAAGAGGGGGCATTAAGTACTTCTTGAATTTTACATCAAGTTCTGAAGTTAAATGTGTTAGATTGAATTACTGTTCCCAATTCTTCATTCCCCTGTCATTCATATCCTGGCTATGGCCTCATTGACAGAGCGGACTTCCTTGCCTCCCTGCCTCAGGCTTGGCTGTGCAATGTGCTTTGGCTGATGGCACAGTGACAGACATGGCACTGAGAGGGGCTGGAAACGTGCTTGCATCATCGTGCTTGCCCTCCTGCACTCCCGTCTTTCCGCATGACGTGTCTCAGGTAGCCGCTGCTCCAAGGAGGTTGAAAGACATGTGAAGCAGACTTAGACCCAACACACAGCTTGGAGCAAAGCCCAGCCGAGCCCAGCCTGGATCTACTCAACCCCAGCCAACCCACAGATAGAAGAAAGAGAAATTAACAGTTACTGATCTAAGCTACTTAAATAAGAAATTGATCTAAGCTATCTAAATGAGATTTCAGGTTTGCTTGTTATATATAATATTGTCACAATAATAGCTAGCTAACAGATAAACTGTCCTACATCTGCCGTCTACTTTGAAGACCATCTGTATTCATTTCCAGGGGCTGGTGTAATAAAGCACCACCAACCAGAGTGCTTACACAACAGAAATGTGTTTTCTCACAGGTCTGGAGGCCAGAGGCCTGAAGTCAAGGTGTCAGCAGGGTTGGTTCCTCTGAGGGCTGCCAGGGAGGATCTGTTCCAGGCCTTTGTCCTCAGGCATTTCTTGGCTTGTAGGATGCTGTTCCCCCTGTATATTCACCTCATATGGGTTTCTGAGTCCAAATTTCCTCTTCTGTACCAGTCATATTGGATAAGGGCCCACCCTAAGGAGCCCTCCTTCACTTGATCTGCAATGAACCTATTTCTAAATATGGTCACTTTCACAGGTACTTGGGGTTGGAACTTCAGCATTCTCGAGGGGTGGGGTAGGAGGTGGCAATTGAAGCCCAACACTATCCCAGGTGTTTTCCCAGTAGGGAAGAAACAAGACTCGAAGGACCTGATGGCCTTTTGGTTAATGGGAAAATCTGAGTTTATCTTTCCATAGCTGCAGCACAGATAAATATTAGGCCTTGCTGCCTTCTTCTAAATGTTTGCTGTTTTACAAAGCACTTGTAGTAAATCACCTCCATCCCTCCCCATCCCTTAACTGAAACACGTGTGCCTTCTTTATAGCCTTCGCCTTGGCAAGTGTACATTTACTCCTTCATACTTCTATTTCCAGCAGCCCTGATGGTACCCTGCTACTTTGGGTTGGTGTTTTATGCCACTTACTTTTTTGCAACTAAAGATGCCGCCCACATGTTTTTTCCTCTATACATTGACTTGAAGGTATCTCATTGTCTTCTTTGACCCCTTCAGAGGCTGCGGCAAAAGTGGCCAAGAACTGCTACTAAAAGCTGTTTTAGTACATTGTCAAAACTGAATCAGGAAACCTCTAATCCTTCCCCTTATTATTTGTACTTGGAATAAATCTGAAAAAGACCCAGGCACAAAATGAAATTTGTTCCAGTTTTACTCTCCACGGAAATAAACAAACTTACCTAACCTGTGAAATCAAAACACAATCCAGACTTTCAGTAAATTGCATGTTTAGCTGAATCAAAAGCATAATCCACCTTGGCTGGTGTGGCTCAGTGGACTGAATGCCCACCTGCGAACCAAAGGGTGACCAGTTTGATTCCCATTCAGAGCACATGAGTTTCAGGCCAGGTCCCCAGTAGGAGGCGCTCGAGAGGCCACCACACATTGATGTTTCTCTCCCTCTTTCTCCCTCCCTTCCCCTCTCTCTAAAAATGAATAAAATCTTTTTTTTTTTAAAGTATAATCCCTTATCCTTGTTTAGAACCTTTTAACTGTCAAGGCAACATCTGCACACTGAACAGGGTCTCAGTATCTTTTCAGAATTGCAGGGAGGACTCCCAAAATTTCTGCACTGCTCGTTGCTTCAAAGTCTCCGCTAACTGATTCCATCTACCACCAGCTTTGTCATTTTTCATATGTTAGGGGTATAAACGCCTTTGGGGGAGTACTGGGAGGTTAAAAACCCAATTGCCTTTTTAATGAAACCTATGCCAACATTTCAAACCTTTGGAAATTAAACAGGAACTCATTTTAACAATCACTAGGGCGACATCTATTGATTTTGAGGCCGCTTGTAACAACAAATTGGTATTTAAAACATTTCAATTCAGCAGTGGTTCCTGCAACAGCTTCCTGCATTTTTCTGCAATGCAACCCATCTGATTTCTCACTTACCAGCACTCTAGCTCAGTACCAGTCAAGGCGTGGTCCAGACACTGGCAGCATTAATGTCCGCTGATCAGACAGTCAGAAATGCTGAGCGTGGGCCCTGGCCCAGACCTACTGCATCAAACTATTCTAAGAAGGTCCTCAGGTAATCCCTATAAGCCCTCAAGTTTGAGAAGCACTGTCCTGGTTCCTGTTATTTCTAAAGAACAGGGCAACTGAGAACCTTTTAAGGTACTCAGCCAGTCTTCTCAAAAAACTAATTGAACAGCTTTTTAATGTGATCCCATTTTCAAATTTAAAAGATTACAATACAGGGCCCTTTGGCCTGAAGTTAAAATAAAAAAAGGGAGGGGGCTTCCGGCCCAGTCCCGCTCTCCATTCCTCTTCTTCCACGGAGCACAGGGGGAAAGAAAAAAGAAATAACAAACCCTTCACGCCCTGCAGTGTCTTAGCAAACACCTAACAGCAAAGGAACAGTGGGGTCTTAAAAGCAAGATCTTTGCCCAAGGCCTTTTGTTTCTAAGCCAGCAGGACCCCCAAGAACCCAAGTGTGGACTGAGAGCCAACCGACACACCATCCTCTTACTCTTGGTGGCATCTCCCTTTATCTGTACCACGGCAGACATCCTGGGTTAAGCCCCACTCCCGGGACATCCATGATGTCCTGCAGCCCCGGTTTTTCCTTTGTGGAGCAGATTCCCTCAGAAAGCCTCAAAGACATGATTTAGCTGCCAGAACTTCTGCCTCACAAACATCACATTTGACTGTCTCCTGTGCTACATCTTAAAAGCAGCACATGCTTATTTGGGTGCCATGTAGGCCCTTTGAACTTTATTCCTGTTAGGTTTTTGATTCTGTGTCCCAAAATTTGCCCTTATGTCCGTCAGACAGGAAACCAACTGTGCCAAGAGCATTCCTCCCTTGTATTTTTTTTAAATAAAAGATCTTATTTATTTTTAGAGGGGGAGACAGAAAAAGGGAGAGAAACGTCAATGTGTGGTTGCCTCTCACATGCCCCCTACTGGGGACCTGGCCCACAACCCAGGTATGTGCCCTGAGAATCAAACCAGCAACGTTTTGTTTGCAGGCTGGCACTCAATCCACTGAACCACACCAGCCAGGGCTCCCTTGTATTTCTCAATGTTTAACGATAACTTCAAACTCACTAAGTTGCAATAAGTATTTCAGTGCATTGAATATTAATACTGGTATTCAAACTACCTCTCCTGGTCCTGACTGGTGTGGCTCACTTGGTTGGGAATCGTCCCATGGAGCAAAGTGTTGCAAAGTTCGATTCCCAGTCACAGCATATGCCTGGGATGCGGGCCAGGTCCAGTCGGGGCACATGTGAGAGGCAACCAACTGATGTTTCTCACATTAATGTTTCCCTTCTTTCCCTCCCTTTCCCTCACTCTAAAAATAAATAAAATCTATAAAGAACCTACTATTCCTATTTTAGTTTGTCAGTTTATACGATAAACTTACCAAATACTGCCCAGATGGTGGTGATAGCCCCTTCTCAGAGTGCGGGAGGCACGATGGATGTCCAGCCGATGTTTGTTGATCTTGATCACGCAGTCAAAGTGCTGTACGATCTCTCCACTGTAAATTTTTCTCTTGCAATGGGTGCATCTTGAATAAGGATGCATTATTCATGCATCCTTAGGGGTGCATAAATAACGGCCCCCAAAGGATGTCCATACCATACTGTAATTCCAGAACTTTATGTTAACCTTATATTGCCAAAGGAACTTTGCAGCTGTTGTTAAGAATGTTGAATTGGGGAAGATTATTGCGGATCGTCCAGGTGGGCCCAACAGCATCCCCAAGGGGCCTTACAACAGGGATGCAGAGGGGTCAAAGAGGGAAGGCAATGGAGGCAGTGGAGAGAGATTGGAAGATATTATACCGCTGGCTGTGAGAGTAAAGAGGAAATCAGCCAAAAAAGGTAGGCTGCCTCTACAAGCTACAAAAAGCAGGAAATGGCTTCTTCCCTAGAACCAGCCCCAGACACCTTGGTTTGAGCTGTGCAAGACTGTTTTCAGACTTCTGACCTCCAGAACTGTAAGAGAATTCATGTTGTTTAAGGGACTGTGGTAAATTTGAGCAGCTTGAGCAGCAATAGGGAGCTGATACACAACTCATAAGTAACCTGTGGAAGATTTAAAGCCACATTAAAGATGCTCCTCAAAATTACCAAGATTTTTCATCAGTGGACAATTCTTGCCTGATTTAGTCTTCACTGTAATTGCAAAATGCTAATTTTTCAACTCCTCCTTAACTACTTATTAATCAGCATTCTATGGTGAGCACCTTACTGATTTATGTGTCCCCCATTCATTTGTGTATTTGTTTTCCATACACCCTCATGACTTCCCATTCTGTCAATGGTTTAAAACTCATTACTATGCCTAATTAGTTCAGTGCACAAACCTTTCTGGATTTACTCAGGTGGAGCCCAAGGCCAGGCTCAAACAAAGCACAGGCAGCCAGGATCCGAGTCTCTTGCTATTATGTCCCTCAGGGAGACAGGATCAGTGGCCTTACTGCCTGACCTGCATGGGGTGGTATGCAAACCTGAGCCACGGTCCTCTTTAGGCTGGCAGGGACCAAAATGGAGGCCACGTACAAGAATTCTATCCAGCCCTGACTGGTGTGGCTCAGGGGATCGAGGGCCGCCCTGCAAACCAGTCACTCGTTCAATTCCCAGCCAGGGCACATGCCTGGGTTGTGGGCCAGATCCCCAGTGGGGGGAGTGTGAGAGGCAACCACACACTGATGTTTCTCTCCCTCTCTTTCTCCCTCCCTTCCCCTCTAAAAATAAAATAAATAAAAAAATTTTTAAAGAATTTTATCCAATGGGTGGGGCATCACCAAGGACAGAGACATAGTGATGTAGGTGACAGTGGAGTGCAAACAGAAAAGAGAGAAGACACACAGAAACGGCTGACACCAGAATGGCCACAGATCCTATATTTCTGGTTTCCCAATGGGAGTGTTCCACATCCGAGTTTCTACTCCTCCCCAGGCCTTAGGGGTACCAAGAAGGAACCCAAAAGACACAAATCACACTGAAGAGGATCCCTTTCAGCAACACAGTGCTTTCACTCATAGTGGAAACACACCCTTGCTAGGGTGTGGGGTGGGCATTCTTCCTCCTTGATGCACGAAGACACGGAGACGTCTCCCTTTAGCATCATAGACTGGTTTTCTTCTTGAACCTTGTTATTTTTTCACATCAGTCTGCTTTCTCCATGTTCCACTTGGAAAATATAATTCCGAGAACTGCTTTTCACAGTGCACTTAAACTCCTAAGTACTTGCTACACACACAGAGCATTAAACAAACAATCCTGGGCTTTTCTCTCTAGGCTGTTCCCCTCCGGAAACTGGAGTGCTTCTATCAAAACACACCAGGCTTGTTCGGTCTGCTTTACCTGCAAGAGCTCCCGATATTTATTTGGTTACACTGTTGTGCAGAGCTGCAGAGGGACCCGTTCCCTAATGCTTCATCATAAAGGAATCGCACACTGAAATAACCACCACACCGCTGGATGCTGTCCGAGCACACCATCTGCATCAATGAGCTGGCCAAGGTGTCTCCGGGACCCCAGCGCAGGAGATGAGCCTACCTGTCCAGTCACATTTACCATGATTTCCCAGGGAAATCACATCCAAGAGTACTCACATAGCTTTTCCAAAAGCTCTGGACTATTTTTTTTTTTTGCCCATGATCTCTTTCTTATTTTTTTTAAAATAATGAATAAAGCAGGAATCAGTAGAATGACCACACTAGTTAATTGAGATTTTAAATGGTTCTGGCTAAGGAAAACTGATCTGCCAGTACTGATTTGAGGCGCTGACATCAGGGTGAAAAGGATCCAGCTACCCTTCCCCACCACCTAAATACGATAAAAGCAAAAACTGTAGGTCAGGTGTTCCTAACCTGAGGCCCATGACAGAATTCTATGTGTCCCTCAACTTGGATGGGAAAACATTTCTGTCTTCATTTTCACTAACTCCTAAAACTGAAAATTTGCATTTCCTTTAAACATGAACGTAGGTGGTAAGACATGTTAGTACTGGCAGCGTCTATGACTTTATCAATAGAAATCAGATGTGTTATTACATTTCAGTTGGTGCAGATCTTATAAATATCTGTGCTAATTACTACTTCAAAATTATGGTATTCAATCCACCACTAGATCCAGCTGTGTAATAAGTTATTAAAACACAAATATTAAATCATAAGTTTTTGAAGAACCATGTAACTTGTTTCCTTATAATTACTTCCACTTCGCGTATTGAAAAACATGTTTCTGAAGAGGGGCTCACAGGTTTCACCAGGCTGCCAAACGAATTCAAGGTGCAAAAAAGGGTAAGAACCCCTGATGTCCACTTTCAGATAGCAAATTCCAAATGCTAGAACCTAGACTCAAATGGTTACTAGGCAAGGGACCCCAGGCATACTTTAAAATCTGACTGCTGGCCTACTCTGTAATATTAACACTGAAATCACAAAGCTATTTTAAGGCTGAGGAAGAAAATGTAAAGTGCTTCTTTAACTGAAAGCACGGCAATGTAAAAGATTATCTGCTACAAAAAAAGACATTCAGCAACAGGGCAATAGAAGAAGCTGTTTCTTCAAAGCCACACAGCAGCTCCTATCAAAAAATGCAGCCCAATGGCAAAGTGCTGTTCTAAGACTGGATAAGGAGCTTGAGCCACCACATCAATGAATGAACTGCTTCCTTCACAGAGAAAGCCTTATCAGGAACAAAAATGTTCAGAAGTAGCCCTGGCTGGTGTGGCTCAGTGGATTGAGTGGCAGCATTCGAGCCAAAAGGTTGCTGGTTCAATTCCCAGTCAGGGCACATGCCTGGGTTGTGGGCCAGGTCCCCAGTAGGGGGTGTGTCAAAAGCAACCACACACTGATTATTTCTCTCCCTCTCTTTCTCCTTCCCCGTCTCTAAAAATAAATAAATAAAATCTTTTTTTTTAAAGTTCAGAAGTAAAAAAAGTGTTTAGAAAACATTCAGCAGCACTGCTCCAGAGCATCAAATACAGGCCAACGGTATGTAACATCACTCACGCACTTCCTTTACCCAGTCCCACGAATCGTGGGAACAGAACGAAACTTACCAATTTATCGAGACAAATGCAAGCAATGACTCTAACACAAAGGAGGGGACTAGTGCACTGCACAGGAAACAGGAGCACATTTTTGATACCCGCACTGCTCCAGCCCACTCAAAACACCATCAACCCAGCCTTCCTCCAGCCCAGTCACATCACCATTAACCACTTTCTGAAAATATTCAGTCACAGTTTCAGGGTTTTTATGTGCTGATGAGTTGGACAGAACTTCAACTACAGCCATATTTGTCTTCTGTTTTATAAAGGGAGCTACACAATACTACAGCTTATCCTTATTTTAGATTATAAAGGAGACAATAACACTATAGCCATTAAAATGAAACAGTGCTTAGATCTATTCACATTGCCTTTAAAGTGCAGCAAAAGAAGAGGTTGCTTTTAATCATCAGAATTCAGAATTTGCACACTTTCAAAACAATTACAAAAATGTTCAAAAACAATTAGGCACCACCCCTTCTCCAATACGATGTGGGTAAGGTCAGCATTTACCATTATCACCCAAATTAAAAACACTGCTTTCCATTCCCTTCTTTCTCCCATCCTACACTCCCTCTCCCCCCCTGAATGCACCCTTCCGTGGTCTGGCACAACCTGCTCCACCTCCTTTCTAACCCTCAGCTCTTGGCAGGACCTGCGTGTCACCAGTTTCATCAGTGGAGGCCTTGGCCTCAAGCTCGTCTTGAAGCATAAAGCCAGGCCCACATATTAGTCAACACTATCTCCAAACACCAGATAGACTTCGTTTCTTCTCTAAAATGGAAAACATCCAGTTCTATTCACCCAAAACAGTGTTCTCACAGTAGTAGCACCATTATTTTTTAATCTTACACTTTACAGAGCCTTTGTAAAGCACTATGGAAGCATTTGGAGTGTGCTTAGGATTCTTAATATCTACCAATGCCATTTTTAACTTCTATGTGGAAGAAAAAATATTTGCTAAAAGACAATCTAGTTCCAACATGATTTCAACTCCTATGTTGTTTCTTCTTCCATGCCAATCTAATAAAAAAGAAAAAAGTACGCATATACTCATATTTAAAGACAATCTGCTAGATACCATGAACCTATCTTGGGAAGAAGAATGTTCTAGGTTGCCCCTAATTCTATCTCAAAAGAGACAGTGAATGTTTCCTTTTTAATGCTTTGCTTACTGAAAAATTCACCATAAATGAACTCTTTCCATTGATAAGCAGAAACCTTGTGTAAAAAAGTAACATCATGCCCTGGCTGGTGTAGCTCAGTGGATTGAGCGCGGGCTGCGAACCAGGCATCGCAGGTTCGATTCCCAGTCAGGGCACATGCCTAGGTTGCAGGCCATGTCCCCCAGCAACCGCTCATTGATGTTTCTCTCTCTCTCTCTCTCCCTCACTTCCCTCTCTAAAAATAAATAAATAAAATCTTAAAAAAAAAAAAAAAGTAACATCATAACCCAGTGCTCTCTAACAATGAACGTCAATACAGCTTTACCTTTGATGCGGGTTGTTTTGCACAAATACACTACACCAAGCTGATAGTTAAAAACATTTCCTTAGGTGAGTTTCAGTTGCTCCTGTTGCAGGTCTCTCTACAAACTATCATCTATTTGTGCATCCAAAAATCAGACTCTAAGCTTCACAGGAGCGATCCAAAATGATCATTATTTCCACATCTAACATACCAGTAAGAGGGGGAACAGAAATGAACTTGTGACTTTCAACTTTACAGTGAGGCCAAATTTTTTTCCTCTCTTCAGGTCACTTTTATAATGAAGAATTGGTGAATGTAATAGGTTGTGTGTATCATTTACCAGAATGGTAAATGGAAGTCATTACTACTATTCATAAAAGGTCCTAAGGCCATCCTTTTATAAAAAGATAAATGGTACCAAGTGATATAAAGAGAACTAAAAAAAAAGACCAGGGACACCTCTGTATTGTGTGGTATGGTCAGAAGAAAGAGGAGACCTAACTGAAATAAAAGAACAGACACGTGAAATTTCTCACTTGTAATTTTAATCAAAGCATTTCTAATTATTTTGTAATTTTCATGTAAGCACCAAATTTTAATCATCTAAGTCAATTTTGGGGGAAAGAAACACCATCAAGAACTCCCCTCCAGAACAAAACAATGATGTTCAGTTTTCCAAACAACCAAATTCAAAGTCTACGAAAAGAAAAACAAAAACAGCCTACACAGGGGAGGAAAACAAGTAATGAAAATCACATTCTAGGGGTTCAGTGCATTTACCAGCCTTTTTGCTATGCTATCTAATCATCCTTCAGTTGACTTTCAAAAAATAACACCCTAGTTCATCAAAATATACATTTTCCATTTGCCTTTTTAAATTAAAAATAATAATTAAACAAGAAAACTTGGGAGGGATTCGCAATCAATTGCCTGCCTTGTTTGGATGTCATGTACAGTGCGTGATGGTCAGGGAGGCTATTTGTAAGCACGCATGATTAGGGGCAGCTGATCTTCAAGGTGTAGCTTTCTTCCACACGGTGTAAAACACCCACCTGGACACGGAGTCAAGGAGTAAGAGCAGATTATTCAAAGAACAACAAGCATCACTTAAAATGTGTTTGCTGGCCTACAGATTGAAGGATTGACGAAAGTTTCATGGCTTAACAGCAGAGATTTTCAACCTTTTTTATCTCATGGCACACATAAATTACTGAAATTGTGCGGTGCACCAAAAAATATATGAATTTTTGGCTGATCTGACCAAAAATACGTGTAATTTTGATTCATTCAGACCAAATGGCTATTATGTTGGCCACTGTCATTTTTTTTTTACTTGACAATCTAAGGGAAAAGAGGTCATTGCCCGTGAATAAATAGTCAGGTCTTGCCGTCTTAAAAATTCTCACAGCACACTGGTTGAAAATCTCCGGCTTAGAGCATTGTGGCAATGACAACGAAGGCCTCTTAAATAAACCACTTCGCAGCCTGGACACTCACCACCTGTGACACTGGGGAGCAGGAATCAAACATAAAAAAAAAGCTAAAGACACGCACATATCCTTGCAGTAACAGTACTGCTTTCAAGATCTCCTAAGACGTTTTAGCGAATTCATGTAAGAAGGAAGGGTAAGAGGGAGAGGCCAAAAACAAGAGGGTGGTGAGAAATGGGGTGGCGGGAGTGCAGGAGGTGGGAGGAAAAGAAGGCCAAAAAGGGTGGAAGGAGGGACAAGAGTGGAAGGCAAGTCAGAAGACCAAAGCCCCTTTTCCAAATGTTATCAACTGATTTCTAAAGTCTTTCCACAGATAAGCACAGACCTGACTATAAAAACTGCTCTGGAGAGGAACCCCAATGAAAGTGAACAGTCGGTAAGGGGAGAGGTATCTAAGCTTGCTACATGCCAAGGAAGAACATGGCCACCGGGAAAGCACACAGCACTCAACTCATCCCAGGGCAGACCCTGGGGTCGGTGGCAGGCTTACTGCCAGGGCTCAGCAGGCCAGCAGCAGTCACAGGAAACTGCCACCTCAAGAAAGGAAGCTTTGGTTCGCAGAATACAGTCTTTCAGAAGGAGGAAACGCACTATAAATTTCTAATGACAATGCTCATTTTGGTTTTTCCCCTGGTTCTTTTCTTACGTCTCTAGATTAACTTTACTAAGTACCACTAACGGAGACCAACACTATCTTTGAGATCCCCAGTAGTATTTTTAGCTCTCAATTTCTACTGCAAATCAGAGAATCAAATGAAGTGTAGAAACTAATATTAAAGTAAGATCATCTTAATATAAAAGTCGAATGCACGCCTTCAGTCTTTTTGCCTGTTACAGCTGGGACAGCATCTTAGTCCAGGGCTTCTGAAGCTTCACGTGCATTATCAATCCCCTGGAGGGCTGCTAAAGGCTGGTCACCAGCACCACCTCCAGTTTTTGCCATTGGGCAGCAGTATGGGTGTGGCCTAATAATTTGCATGTCTAATTAGTTCCCAGATGACGCTGCAGGCCTGGAGACTGCCTGTGACAACTAGTCGTGCCTGAACTGTAAAAGCACCTGGGAAGCTGTGGCAGGCCACACCCCAGAGTCTGACAGCGGGATCCAGGAATCACTCAGTACTGCTTTAAACTCCCAGAGGATTCCAATGTGCAACCAAGTTTGAAAACTGGAGCCTTATATAATATACTAAAGAACAATTTTTTTTAAAAATGTTAAACTGGCATGGGATTCACTTGGTGTTCTGAACTGGCAACACAATGATATGGTCAAAGGATACAATTCCAAGTATGAAGGGACACAGACGATCTCCTTTGAGAACTCCACAGGACAATACAGGTGCCCGAGCTGTTCTTCGTAGAGTGACAGGGCTTCAGTCAAATTGACACAGTTCCCCTAAATCAAAGAGAGAAAAGCAAACAATAAAGTACTTGAGTCCACTGAGGGTCCCACTCATCTGAAGGTCACTAATACATGAGAACAATTCTAGTTTTAGATAAAAGTTCATCTTTGAAAATGGTGTAAGGTTTCTGTATTTTCACAAATTGCACTGAGTTCTATTTATAGATCCATTAGCTCATTATCCTTCTACCTCATTTACCAAGCCATTTCAAACGATTAGAGTATGAAGCAATGGAAAACAGTGAGACCAATTTCTCATTAGTGACACAGCCATTGTATCAACACCATGCAATTAGCAAAGATTCATACACATAAGCCATTCAAAATTTGTTTCCCAGTAGTCACCACTGCACTGAAAATAATGTATCAAAGAGAGATAACACTCTCAATTTCCAGAATAGCTCAAACTATGACCCTCATATAAAAGTCTAAGATACTGGCACAGAACTATATTCACACTCCTCACACTTTCCCCCAAATCTCAATTCAGGCGTAAGGAAACCAAAGTCTATTCAGGATATGGAGACTAAGGACATTGCCCAGTTCTACTCTTCATCAAGCATTCTCTCCTGACCTCATTGTTCTTCTGTCCCTTTTTTGCCTACACTGGCCTGCTTCCCCAGCAGATCAGGGTGGTAAATGAGATAAAGAAGACATCTGCCTCAGTAATACTGGGAAAGGTATTTTTTATTCCGGACAATCAAGGAAAAACAGCCCATCTCTTCAATTTTTTTCTAGCCTATAACCTAGACGTAACATTTGGAGCTACAGCAGCCACTCTGTGTCAATGAGGAAAAAAGAGTAAACAGAATCAGAGATGCTGGCCAAAAGTCACAGTAAAGCGGCTGAATGTATACCACTTCTGCCTGGTTCTACAGCTCTGCCTCTCAATCTTTTTTTTTTAAATCACAAGTTGCCAACAGCAGTTTTTCTTTTTAACATCCTGTTCTGCAGCTTCCTTGCCTCTTTTTGCCCGGATGCCAAAGAGTTGGACATTGGCATGAGCTTTGCAAAGACTGGCAAATGCCTTGAAGTTCTCCTCCTCTGCAATGACCCTGGCTGTCTTCCTGTAGACATTCCACATGGGCGTGACCAGTCCTGTCAGCTGGGTGGCCAACTTGAGTTCTTCAACAGAACTCTTTCCCTTCTTGGGGTCCGAGGGCTGCCTGGGGAAGAGGATGAACTTGGAGCAGTACTCCTTCAGCTACTGCAGGTTAGCCTGGAGGGATGTGTTCCACCTTCCTCCAAGCTGAAGGAGTACATTTTTTCTGGATGCCACCCATCCTTAACTCTTCCACTGAAGCTTCTGCCGGCTTGAAGTTTGGTGTGGTACCTCACCTCACCGTGGGGCATCTCACTATGGGTGGCAAACACGGTGTGCTCTGGCTGGCCACATATCTCCCAAGTGTGCTGGTTAAACCACGTGGCAACATGCCGCTGCCAGTCCTGTGGAACTGGGGCCTCAGGATCATGCCATTTCAGCAGCGTACTATGGGTGCTGCCTATGGGCCTTCCCTGAAGGAGAACCGCCCCTGGAAAGCAGTGGTTCTCAATGTACATATGAACCGCAGGTGATTGTGCTAAAATACCAATTATCATTAAGCAGACTGGGGGTAGAGTCTATCATTTTAGCATGATTGAGCTTTCATAACCAATTTAGAAAACTAGATGGGCATTTGAGGCCACCTATTTTCTTTCAACCACTTAAGTTCTTAACATTCAGAGGGCTAATGCATGTATGCGCCAATTCTATTCCTTTCTAAGAACTCCACTGTCAATTTGCCTCAAAATAGCCAAGTACAATGTAAGATGAAAATTATTCACAAATAAAGACAGTTTGTGATGTAAGCATTTTCGAGGCTGGTATTTCAAAAACCAACCAGCTGGCCAGCCACGGGCAAACGGGTAGACAGAACTATTCTGAGAGCAGGCCTCGGCGGTTTTAACTTTGCACATTCGCTCAACATGACGTTGTCCTTCAGTGCCAGCCAGTTTAGTAACCCATCATTCTAGGGCCCTGCAATGGGATCTGGCCAAAGTACCCTTGGCCAGCATATAATTTGGTTTCAACATCAAGTTCACCATGAGAGCATATAAACACCACACGTGTAATTTAAGACTCACAAATAGAAAACACCGCCTGGCTGTTTTTAGAGCATATCACCACTGGGGAAGCTGTAGAGCGGAAATGCCACCAAGGTGCACAGCTCCATGATTTCCCTTGCCATCCTAAAATTGACACCACACTCTCTCTTGATAGAGGATATATGGGAGGACTTCCTTACGGACAATGTGGTAAGGAAACAGGATACTTCCAATTTGTTCTTCCCCAACCCTGTCAAGACGCAGTTTAAAAAAAGAAGAAAAAATTCACCACAAATAGAGACCTACCCAAAAAAGTAATGCATTCCACTTTCTTGTGTATCTAAATAACCATGTGTCTTTTTTCTTTTCTTAAGAAAGACACAGGGGAAATGCAGAACAAAAATCAAATAGCAAAGAATTAAACACTTATTAAGGATGAGAGAAAAGGAATAATGGGACAAGGAGGAGAGCACTCCAAGTAGGTAAATCCCAATTCAGTAGCTTTGGTTCTAGAAAGTTCTCCTTGCCCCATGTTAGGTGTGGGTAAGTGACACGTGGTTTCTTACTTTAAATTTCTGTATTGTGCCCTGGCTGGTATAGCTCAGTGGATTGAGCGCGGGCTGCGAACCAGGCATCGCAGGTTCGATTCCCAGTCAGGGCACATGCCTAGGTTGCAGGCCATGTCCCCCAGCAACCGCACACTGATGTTTCTCTCTCTCTCCCTCCCCTCTCTAAAAATATAAATAAATAAAATCTTTAAAAAAAATTTCTGTATTGTTTGTATCTTTTAAACTTAAGTTACCATGTATTACTTCTGTAATGTAAACATAAGGTCCAGAAGAATAAATCCTTAAGGACACCATTTTCACCAAGTTCAAAAGCAAGCAAAGCTAAACAATATAATGATTTGGTATATCACACATATATGAAACATCTGCAAAAAAACAGCACAGGAATAAAAAAAAAACACTAAAGGTAGGTGACTTTCAGAAGGTGGGCACAGATTAGGGACGAAGGTGGATGTGTCAATGGTACTGGTAATGCCCAATTCTCAAGCTAAGGGGAGTCAGGGGTTTGCTAATACTTTGCATCATAATTGACATGAATGCCCCCTACATTAGCAAATAGCCCATTTTTAAAGGACAGAGAAAGGAGGTCAACACCTGGGACCTGCCTCCCAGTCTCGTGAGAGCAATTCCTTCCCAGATTCGGATTCAAGTTTCCCCACACACCAGACTCAGTCCCAGGTACTCTGTGATGCCTTCCCCGGCTTTGTGGCACAACGACAAGGTGGTCTTCAAGCAGCTACAGGGACATCATACACTAGCTCCTGTGATGCAAGCAATTTTAAGCAGGAACATCTAGCTTTTGTCAGTATCCAAGCACCAGGCCACACAGCACTTTCAGTCCATCTTTAACCTTACTCCAGTTCTAAGAGACACACTTGGGAAAGGGAAGTAGGTGTAACTCCAGGGTGTCTTCTGAGCACATTGCCTGACAGTTTAAAAAAATTTAGCACTGTGGCAACCACAGCAGTACATCCAGCATCAAAGCACTGTGTGCTGTTGACTCAACCACTGCTTCTCCAAAGGCCTCCGCCTCCTCAGTCTGTATGAGTGTACCATGTGGGCCTGGGTATGATAAAGTGAGGTTGCCTGAGGTCTCCAACTGTAATGAACGCAAGGACAAGAAACATGTCCAATACATCTTTTGGGCAATTCTTGGAAACGAGCACAGCCCTGGGCATAGAATGTGTGTAATGGTAAAATTCAGGTGGCCAAGCCAAGTTATCAAAGCCTGGGCCATTAATATTTAATGAATGGGCTGTGGTCATCTCTCAAGGAAGTATTTTTATTACTCCATCATACTGAGATAGCAGGTCCCCAAGAGGGCTGTTTACCAGGTTAATATTCTCAATGAAAGAAAACAGTCACACTTTCTTGCTAATTTCACTTGTGAATATTCCCCAACTCACGGATTTGGGTTCCTTTTACAAGAATAAGCTGACTCTGTTTGAGCAGGTTTCATTATAGATTTCCTACAAATGGAAAAATTACAGTCTCTGTCTCCATCTCCTGGTAGCTTGCTCATACTACAGCCAAAGTCCAAGGCTGACAAATCAGGAAGGTTAAGGTAACAGGACACAACAGAACTGATTAATTCCAACAGACGACCGGTCAGCTATTTACAAACTTACTGCTTCAAAGAGCATAATTAGGCTGTTCTATGCTTTCTCATTTCAAAACAGAAAATGCTTATTGAGAGTTTGGGGGGAAAAGAACGGTTAAGTAGACTACCTGTGTAAAATACTTCCCATCCTGTTTCAGTACTTTCATGGAGAGGTCAAGAATCAGTCTGAGGAACTCCCATGTGGAATCTAGATTTTTAAAAAAATAAGTTTTATAAATACAATCTGCATGCATTAGAAACAACAGCTAAAGTCAAACACATTAATACTCAACAGTAACAAAAATGAGCCATGAGTTCATTTGAGACAATATTTAAGAGCTTATTAATAATGTATTGTCATATGTGAATATGTAAATTCATATTTATATACATGTGCACATGTGTAGTATTGTCTTACACACATGTACACATATACAAGTAAGGTCAAAAGCCAATATGCATGGCCCTGACTGGTATGGGTCAGTAGTCGTCTTACAAACTGAAAAGTTGCCAGTTTGATTCCTAGTCAGGGCACATGCCTGGGTTGTGGGCAGGTCCCTGGTTAGGGGCTTGCAAGAGGCAACCAACCTATGTTTCTCTCTTATATCAATGGTTCTCTCCTCTCCCTTTCACTCTCTCTAAAAATAAATAAAATCTTTTTAAAAACTCATAAAAAGCAAACATGCATGTCCTTAGCACTGTTCTCATTGGGCCACTAAAGATTCAACACAAAAGCAGAGGTTGAAACCTGTAAGACGACAGCTTTAAGTAAGGAGGAAAGCAGCAACACCCCAAGAATGAAACTGCAAGGTCACCCAGTGTGCGAACTCAGCAGGAAGACAAAGTTATATAAAAATCATTAACACTGACACCCCAACCCAGCAGTGATTTCGAGTGTATAGTTTCAGCAGGGAATTGCCTCTGGTGTTGCTTAGGCAGGTCACCAGTTTGTCCCATTACAGGTTAAAAACCACATAATACAAATAAATTATCAAACAACCGAATGTCTTAATGATGTGATTATGACTCATTTTATTTCATGTTTGTTTCAAGTGACTCAGTTAATTTGATCATTTAGGGGCAGGACAGGATTTGACCAAAGCCAAGTACATCCCATCTTTCCACTATGGGCCTCAGTTTGCCTTTTGAAAATGAAGGAACTTAACTAGATGATCTCTAAGATTCTTTCCTGCTGACATGGTGCCCAGAAAAACATTTCCATGAACATTATTTTGATTAAAAACAAAACAAAATCTACCTTCTTCCGGAGATGTGGAGATTGGAACAGCTGTCAAATCATTAATCACATAATCAAACTCTCTCCCTTCTTTGGCGTACCTCTTCAGTACTGGAATACAGTCTTCTACTAGAACCTTCCAGAAAGAGCAGGAATAGATGTGGGTGAGCCAACACATGTGGAAGCAGTTAAACACTTGAAGAGGAAGAGGGAAATGCAAGCTGGGGCTGACATCCAGGGCACCTACCACACGAACAAAAAGGACTTCCACCCATGCCTGTAAGAGCTAAAATTCAGTGCTTAGTATGTTTTACGTGCCATTTCATTTAATCTAAACAACTCTCCAGGGACTATTATTATCCATGTGTTACAAAGAGAGAAAACCAACTTGTGGGCTTACAAAGCTTGCCCAAGGGCACCCAATAAAAGAGCCATCAGATATAGGCTCCACGCTCGTAACCCTGGTCTATACTGCCTCTCCTACTACCTGCGTTTGCTTTTACTTTCAGTTTTTCTTTTACACAAAGTACTGAATAACTTTGTTGTCTACTGACGTATTTTTGCATCTTACTCCAAACTCTTTTTTTTCATTGTTGTTGAAGTGCCGTTGTCTCCATTTTCCCCCCACCAAATCCTCCGAACTCTTAACGTATGGTTTTTCAATTTCCTCCAATGCTTTCGAGTACCGCTGGTAATAAATACAGCCGTGTCATAAACACCAGCTCCCCAAACAGAGTCACTGGTGAGGGAAGCACCACAGTGAAGAGCTGGAACTCTCACACACACCCTTTACTGTAATTTCAGGAACTAAGCTTGGGGTTTGCCTTCTCTTTGGAGTCTTGCAGCCTATTTGCTGGGCACCCATCTGGTTCTAGGCAACATCCTGAACTAGACAGGAGTTATTCTCTTTGTCTTTTTTGTTTTTCTAGCTACGAAATACATATTTATGTACAAAAATCACGTATAATAAAACAGAAACCAAACTTTGCCATTATTCCCTAAAATAACCTAGTCCACATTTTCTCTATCAATGCTCTTACACATATCCTCAAAGTCACATATTTTTAAAATAACTGAATCTTACTGTCCTGATGTTTTATAATGGCCTTCACTTAAAACATCGTTCAGGCGCAACCATGCAAAGACATAGAAGCCACTCACACCCAAGTTGCCTAAAATTGACTTATCGATCCCATCAGATATGCTCAGATTTCCCCCCCCCCACGTTCATACAGATTCTTAGGAACACTCACCTGCAAATAAACACAAGTGCTTGTTCTTTTGCAAAACTAGGGTCACACACCTTGTTCTGAGCTTGGGAATATTTACCTAACACCATTCCAGGTAATGATGTTTGTAAAAACTGTATAGTTCCACTAAAAAAGTTCTCTACTTATCATCTTCAGGCCTTCGTGTCTACAAACACAGCCAGAATAGACCTTCTCAGGGAGATGCCTTTCTGTCTGTGGGCTGGATCCGCAAACATGGGATTGCAAGATGAAGGCACACGTATTTTAGTTTTTATGGCAATTCGCACTCCAACCAACAATGCATGCGAGCAACTGTTCCCTTTCATCCTTCCCAGCACCAGATGTTGTTTCTCTTCTTATAATTTTGTCAAATCCCTTGCTAACATTTTCACATGAACTTCCTCGGCCACCAACAGGGGTGAGCATCTTTTAAGTTAACAGGTTATTGGATTTCCACCTTCTGAGAAGTACCAGTTCGTACCCTTAATACCTTCTCCTATCTAGTTAATTTTAAAATTTAAGGTGCAGGGGCTCTCTGTATTATTAAAGGGATTAAACTCCCTGTCCTGTTTGTAAGCAGTATTGTTTTCAGTCTGCCTTTGGCTTGGAGTGTGTTATTACAGTTTGGGGTTCTTGTCCTTTCTTTAAAGCTTTCCCAACTCCCAAATTTTCCTGAACATGTTGGTTTTTACATCTAGAGCTTAAACCATCTGAAATTACTTTCTCTATGGCTTTTAGGGTTAGTTAACTTTGTCCTCATGCAGATGGACAGCCCATTACGCCAACATCACTCATTAAAATCAACTAAATCTTCTCCTAAGTGAAATAATTAACAGGGTGAAGGGTCAGAGAGAAGAAATGAAATGGAGTCGCTATGGTCAAGCTGCCGAATTCTGTTTAAAATGCAGGCCGAGGCCCGAAGAAACGATTCTCCTCTTTCTTGCCTTAGCGAGCCTGGGAACTTAAACTTCTGACCTTTCCAGGCCTGCATCAATGCCTGGATGCACATCTGGTTGCATGTCAACGCCTGGACATCCGTCAGACCCCCCAGATGACCATCTGAATGACCTTAAGAAACAACTCCACTGTCCAGATCACAGGCCATCTGAGGCTTACTATCCTGGGCCAATCAATGGACTAAATGTAGGATTGATTCTTCTCAAGAATGTGCTTCTTCACTGTAAAAACTATACTTTGTACTATAAACACTCTCAGTTTTTCTTTCCACTTAGGAACACTTCTGGTATGGCCTAGCTGTATTCCCAGTTTGCAAACCCTAATCAACACCCTGGAATAAATCTTTGTCACTTATTTCTAGATAAAGCCTGCTACTCTTTCGAGCTGAGTCAACACACGTTAGGCCACTCTAACTGTTTGTGTTCACGCCTCAGTGGCATTCCTCTTTTCCATTTGTTCCTGTGTCAACATCGTACTTCTTATTTGATTACAAGAGGGCAAATCCCCCTTAATTTACTACGATTATTTAAAATTTTTTCCTTGGCTATTCCTGGAACTTTATTGTTGCAAATGAACTTCAAAATCATTTGGTCTAATTTTTTAAACTCCCTTGGGATTCTGATTAGAGTTCATTGTAATTAGGAAGAAAGATACTGTGTCAATACCTTCATCCAAGAAATGCAATCTCTCCCCACAGATTCAAACTTCAGTTGCTGTGTTTCAGTAAGATATTAACATAACTTTTATCAGTCTCACAATACTCATAATTCTTGTTAAACTTATTCCTAGGTATTTAAGAATTGGTCACGACTTCGAATAGTTTCCAGCCTACCCTTCACCCCCAATTTCCGATTCAAACTGTTTAGCATTTAGCATAGCAGAAGAAATTTTTAGTCTGCCTTTATCCAATGAACTTTACCAAATTTCTCATGAATTCAACTAGATTTCTAAATGACCCTCCCAGATCTTTTAAGCATTCATATCGTCTGCAAATAATTTCTTTCTATACATATACTCTTTATGTTGTCCTACCTTACTAAATTAGCTAATGCCTCAAAAACAATGCTGAATAAAGGTTATAAGCATCCTTATCTTGTTCCTAGTTTTAGTGGAAATGCCCTATGTGGTTTGCCATTGTGGGCGAAAAAGCAGCCACATACTAAACCCAACAAGCTGAGGGGCGGACCTGCACGACAGCTTTACAGACTCAGAGACTGAAAGTAACCACACAGGATGGTCTGAAATTATACCTTCCTAACCGAAAAGCAAGTTCATGGAAGGTAGTCATGTCCTACCTGGTATCATCCTTAACAAGGTCAATCTTTACCTTAACTGAGCATGTCTGTTGTGTT
This sequence comes from Tonatia bakeri, assembly GCA_004024845.1. Taxonomy (NCBI): domain Eukaryota; kingdom Metazoa; phylum Chordata; class Mammalia; order Chiroptera; family Phyllostomidae; genus Tonatia; species Tonatia bakeri. The sequence goes on from PVIA01005875.1 coordinate 38,352, forward strand.
TTTGCACCTAGTATGATAAGGTATCTTTGGAATGTCAGGGTAATTTCCTTTTTCCAGGCCCCTTGGGGCACAATCTCTCAGGGAACCACCTCACAGTTGTTGTTATTGAGTTAATTGTTAACTGTTAACTATCCTGCACCCACCAATGTAAACGAAGTATGTGTCTATCCCTTCCAGTCTTTATCCAGTCTCAGAGATTTCCCCACTTTGCTTTGTCCTGCCTCCCTAATCTACCACCAACAGATTTTATATGATGCTCCTAACACCTCCTCCTTTGACTGTAGTGTATAAAATAAACTGCAAAACTGCCAAACTCTGGAGCATTTTCCTGATCCATTCAGATTTTGCTTCCTGGCAATTGTGGTCAGTTTGGCTCAAGTAAACTCATAAAAATTCTTACAGGTTTGGATGTTTCTGGCATCAACACTATTTAATACAATATTATCTTTAGATTTCTGACAGTTTCTACTACATTTAGTTTCCCTCCTTTTGCAATTTTATTTTATCTAAAGACTTTTCATTAAGAATGACTAAATATTCCGAAATGCTTTATCATCTATAATATCATTTCTCCTTTAAATTATTCATGTAATGAATTATGTTGATTTCTTAATATTCATATTTTTATTTATGAACTCAAATTGTCCTGTGCATAATATATAATTCTTTAAATAAACTGCTAGACTTGATTCACTACTATTTTACCTTGTACATACATACATATTCTTTTTGTACTCGTTCAATGATTTCAGTACTAAAATTATTCCATCATTATAAAAGCAACAGAAGAGTGCTTTGGAACATTTTCTATTTTCTAAAAAAGGATAACACAGTAATTATCTGTCTCTCAAATGATAAACAGCTGCAAAGACCTGGCGTTTTGTTAATGGTTTTGTTAATGGTTGTCGCATTTTAATGCCTAAGGGGCTTGTCTGCTGCTGCCCAGGAGACTGAAAGCCCTACAAACTCAGAAGAGTTTTCCAGGCTCCCCCTGGTGGTTGTTCTGTTCCAGAAAGAAGGCTGGGAGAAAAGGATGCATTTGGGCAACCAACTTCCTCAAGAACTCAGCCATTCCAATGAAAACACTACTTTTCCCTTCCCTAAAATGTCCGACTGTCTATGCCACCGTCTGCCTTTGGTGCTCTACCCTCGGGTGGACACTCAAGTGGAGAGGCTTTTTTTCCAAAGTCGTTAGTAAATATTCCCACTGAAATATGGTCTTTAATTATATCAATGCACAACTCAGTGGTACTGCACGTTTGAGCTGGGGATCTGTTCATATTTTCTTAACGCATGTAAGGAACTAGGAATCTGAATCACTTCTCTAAAGTTACCCTGAATCCTGGAATAAAAACGATCTTTAAACTCTAAGCTTAACCTTCCTTCATCCACAAAACAGAAATAACACCCATTTGGTACAGGTGTGAGCATTAAATGTTAAAACACCCCAGGCAGAGAGCATAGCTAGTTAACAATGCAAACATTACTGGTAAACAACGGTAACTTTTAGCTCATTGTGAAAAGAATCCGTCATGCTCTAAAGAACCTAATTGCTCCCTTCCTTTCTAAACTTTCAAATAGTACAAAGTGAAATATATAGATCTTTTCCTTTTGCCCACAAAAGTTACAACTGCATCTTAATGTAGATATGATTCCCTTCTCAGCTTAAAAAATCAACATGCATGTTCTGTGAAATCAAATCTGGATGCACACACTTCAGGGAAGATGGGGTAGGGGCGAGTAATTTTCATATCAACAAACTGAAGCTCTCATCGAAATTGTCTATACATCTGGAGATATTCAAAATTCTGTTCAAATAAAATAACTATTTGCTTGGTTATCTGCTAACAAGTACTGTAGGTATGGACATCAAACATGCATCCTCAAAATACAATACAAAACGGACCCTACAAACTGTAATGATAGGTGAACTTGCAAGCACAGTAGAATTTAGGACAGAGACTGATTTAATTATTAGTACATTCCCTCTGAAAGAAAGGTTATTCAGGGAAGAGAGACAAAAGGTGGTGGTTGCGAGGTCAGAAAACGGTACATGACAACTTTTGGATGAGAAGGAGCGAGTGTTACTAAATCCGGAGATTCTAGAGTTCTTCCTTATTGTAAGTACACATACGTGTAACTCAGAGGGAATGAAGGGGAGAACACATCACCTCACAATATGCCACTTCAGCGTATTGACTATTTTGAGTTGTAGGCACTTGAAAAACAGCACATGTAGAGAGAGGCTTTCTCTGAACTCTGCTTTATCTGCCCAAACACAGATCCTCCCAAAGGGACCTCAATTGTCATGGATTCCCCTCTACGAGGGATTCAACCAGGGAAGGTCATCTCTCATTTCCGGAGAACAGACTGCCGACACCATGGGGACTCAGGCAAACTTTACCACAAACTATCATACCTCCTTCCTCACCTATTCTTCTAAGGGTCCATTCATCTTTCCTAAAAGTCCTCTATTCTCCCTTAAAACATCTACATCCCCTTTTCCTAATAAGATGGTATTTAAGCCTAAATTCTAGACCTAACTCTGTGTTACTCATTGTTCCCTGGGTATCTCCCTCGTATACATGAGATACACATGCTAATAAACGTCTGTTCTTCTCTTGTTAATCTGTGATTACAGGAGTCTTAGCCAAGAACTAGAATAGTAGAGGGAAATTTTCTTCTCCCCTACAAAGGGATCTATTTATCTCCTTAGGCAAATATAATTAAAGTTGTTTTATTCAGATCAATAACAGATGTATTATGGTATTATCAGTTCACTTAAAAACATTATCTGGAAAACATACCTGATAGCAGTCTCCTTTAAGATTGTCTAAGACGTCACCACACGTTTTCCGCATGTATTTCTTGCATCCATCAATCACCATTTGGTCTATGTTCAAACCAGGTTAAGGACAAATTTTCCCTGAATTTGGATGTATCAAAGAATTCTGAAATAGTAATTCTTTAAAGTAAAGGTTAAGATAAAAGTTTTATGGCACTACTCTGGGTATCCCAAGTACAAAAAATGTTGAATAAGACAATGATTTTATTTTTGCACCCAGAACACTGAAAAGGAACTGATTTTTTTCTAGTCACAAAGAAGCCATTTCAGCAACTGCTAAGCAGCAGAGGTGGTACCAAAGTCATTTGCTCTTTAATTTGCAACTAAGTTATCTCTGCTTCTTTGGTGGTGGTCACATAAAAAGGACATTGGTACTAGACTGAAGTATTTGCACTGGCTGGTGTGGTTCAGTGGACTGACTGCCATCCTGCGAATGGCGGATTGGGGGTGTGTGTCACCCATTCAATTTCCCATCAGAGCACAAGCCTGGGTTGTGGGCCAGGTCCCCAGTGGGGGTCGCACGAGAGGCAACCACACATTTATATTTCCCTCCCTCTTCCTCACTCCCTCCCCCTCTCTAAAAATACATTTTAAAAAATCTTAAAAAGTTTAAAAACGAAATCGAAGTGGTTGTTTCAGGCACTCTTGACCCCACATTGGCCTCATAACTTTAACTGGAGTCTTAAGACAAAAAGGGAAGAAAACAAAAGCAGCCCATTGAACTTGATCTCTTATAACAAAGGATATCTCTACCATAGTGACCATCTTTGGTTTCAGTTTGACTATTTCACATAAAATGCCCCCATCTCCGCCTCCCAGAATCAGCACGTCTTTGCCAGTGTAGTCTTCTTTGCCACTGCCCATGATGGCCCGGGTATATGCCAGATCACTCTCCGCCAGATCTAGGGAGGAAACAGGTCCAAAATGGTGACTCTATCCAAAACCGCCTGACTCGCACCACTACGAAGGGCTGGATTCTAGCCTAAGATGTTTCCCTTTCCATCTTTAAAAACTGTCAGAAATGTACAAACTTATTTTTTGGATGGTGGAGTTTTAATCAACCCCAATATAATAGGTTAGATACACAGATTACATACATATAAACATTAGTCATTTGGAAGAAAACTCAGTCATAAGGATGTACTGATGTGAATAATTAAAAGCAATTATGTCTTTCCAGATAAAATAATACATCTGAGAGTTACTCTAAAATGAGGGAAAAAGTGGTCTGGGGTTTGGGGGAAACAAGACTGACCAGGAGCTGGTAATTGCTGACATTCAATGGTGAGTATATATGGCTTCATCATACTACTGTAAATGTGGGTAAGCATTATACACGGGACTATTATACCCATGGTAGGTAATCACTATACCCATGTCTAATGTGCATCCTTATTTTTCCCTCAAAAATTTGGGCAAAAAAGTATGCATTGTACACACCAAAATACAGTATTTTGTCTATTTAGATGTGAGGTTTTCCATAATAAAAAGATTTTTGTCAATAAGCAATTATACTTACTGAAATACAGTCCAAATACTCATTACAGAGAAATTAAGAAAAAGGGATGTCATGGCAAAGTTTTTATAGCTCTGCTATAAAACGTGAAGGCCCAGACAATGCACAGGTTAACACAACGGAAATGTTCATTGCAAAAAACAGCAGTGCCAAGGACAGACTTGGGTGAATCCACAGCATAGCTATTTGTCCAGAAAACAACATAATCCAACACGCTGTCACTGTTGTACAATCGGGGTAGGGATGGAATACTTACTGACATCCCCACTAAGGATAAGAATATTTCCAAACTGCTTCGAGTGCAGAATTTTAATGTTTTGATAAGGTGAATCTTCATCATACACCACTTCATCTATGTCGTATTCAACCAGGCGGCCATCAGCAGTGGGCCAGTACCTGTCAATGGCCCCTCCTCGAACTATGGGCGGTAACCTGGGAAAAACGGGAAACAGAAATGAGTCTTGTAAGAAAGCTCGCTGCTTATGGTGAAGGCTGCCTTAAAATTGTACCTGGGAGCAAACGTGTGCAGAAGATGCAACCCCTGAATAGTACCCAACAGATGTAATGTTTGCCTTTTAGGGTTAACAAACACGGCAACCACCAAATCTCAACAACTGCTGTGCAAAAAGGACTTAAATTTTCCTAATAACAGGGGGGAGTAGGGCAGGTGGCAGTGGAACAGGGCATAGGTGGGATAAATGGTAATAGAAAAAATACAATAACTAAATAAATAAAAATAAACAATAAAGACACAAAATTTCCTCATAAAAAACTGAAGGAGAAAATGGCCGCTGCAGACACACTTCACAGCAGGGATCTCTTAAGGCTGCCCACATAAGCACAGGGCCGCCACTACATTCCTGCAAGTGCACGTGGATGTTAGTATCATTATGTAGTTCAGATTCCATATTCAAGTGTTTCCGATTGTACTAACAATGTCTATAGCTGTCCCACTTTGGAATGAAGGATCATACACTGCAGTTTGTTTTTTTTCTTTTCTACCCTCATTTAATCTAGAAGAGTTTTTTCTCTTGTATGTTTCATGACATTTACATCTTGTAGAAGTGCAGATCAGGTGTTCTGAAGAAAACCCCTCAGGTGGGTTTGCCTGATTATCTCTTCCTTAGAATCAGGTGGACATACAGGGTCTGGCAAAAAATTTTTAGGATAAAATCTTTTGCTACAAAATCATAAGCATGTAATTCTGTAACATAACCATATCACACTCAAGCACAGCATATGATATTTAAGGTGAACTGTTCAAATTACAAGTATAAATTATTATACGCATATTATTACCCCACCAACCACACTCTAGCAGGCGTTGCTTCTGCTGGATCCTGTTATAGGGACATTACGTCACGGACAAGAGATGTATGCTTGTTCTACAAGAGGGTCCTCCCAAGAAACACCTCAGAATTTATTTGTAAAAGATTGTGTATTTATTCTTACATGTTTAATCTTTAGTCACCTTCAAAGTACTTTCCCATTTGATGCAATACACCTATGGAGATGTTTTTTTCCACTACTCAAAAACAGGTTTTGAATGCATTGATTTTGGTGCCTTTTAGTGCTCCTGCCATTTTTTGTTTCTCATCTTCCACATTGGCAAAGACGTTTCCCTTTGAGGACTTTTTTCATCCAGGGAAATTAAAAAAAAAAAAAAGTCACCTGAGGTGAGATCAGGTGAACAGGGGTGGGGGCACAGGGGTCATGTTGGTTTGGGTCAAAAACTGCTGAACACTCAAAAACAGTGTGGGCAGGTGCGTGTGTAATCACCCACTAGGAAATAGGCAAACACGTGGGAAGACTCTTCAAAAAAAAAATCACTAAAGCCAAACTCATCCTCTCACAACAACACCAGCTGGTACACTGATACAGATGGGTTCCTAGAACACTCACCTAGCAGGGAAGAGTGCACTGCAAGGGACCCACCCCCCCAGAAGATAACTTCAGGGTTTTCTGCCCCCCCTTGTATCATTGGTGATGTTAAATGTAAGCATGGTTGAAGTAGATGGCACCAGATCTCTGCATGTGCGAAGGTACCTTTTTTCTCCATTTCAAATTACTAAGCAAGCTGTGGGGTAGTCCTCCAAAACTGGGTGAAGGTCCTGAGCTCCCAACATGCCTTCACCAATTGCTCTGGCATCTAGAACATTCTTGCCTAAAGCAAGTATTATTAGAGTAGCTGCAACTGATGATTTTCTGATTCCATTCTTCAGGAAGTACTTAGTATTTAGATAGGGTGACTATACTCAAAACTACCAGCAGAGGACACTAAATGACAAGGAAAAACAGACCTGGAAAAGGGGCTTAGCAAACTTAACTGGAACTCAAACAAAACAAGAACTCACTGCAGGCACAGCACAACAGTCTCCAAGTCATGCATTCTCAGACACAGTGGTGTTTGATAGCAAATGGCCATGGACACCTAACATGCAGGGAGGCGCCACCCAATTTGTTCTGAAGAATTTCTTTCCCCTCCCTGCTCACCTGCTTCCCTGAATCCAGTTTGGACCTGTTATAAGTTAATGAGGCTTCCGGTGAGAAAACAATACTAACAACTGTAAAGAACACAGATTTACATAGACTCTCCTTTAATGCTAACAGCTCCTGATTTAACCAGTTCATCTTCCAGGTGAAAAAATGCAGCTGTTAGAACGTTAGGCAGACCAGAGGTTTGTCTTGTAAACTGTAGAGCCCCAATCAAAACACCTCCCCCATCCCAAGAGCAGGCAAACAGGACTTGGGGGAAGCCTCTTTCCCCGTTAGCAGATGCAGGGAGGGGTTGGAGTGAGGTGGGAAGGTGACAAATATCACGTCCCAGCTTTCAGGGAGAGAAACCTACCTCCTGGTTGACAGCCAGCCAGCCAAGCTATAGGCTTTTACTGAACTATGCACACACCCACTGAAAACGAACAATGCCCATCCTCAGTTGTGTCAACAGTGCCTTGGCTGAGGTTGAGGTCTCTCCTCCATTGTAACACAGTGGTTTGCACAGACTGGCAAAGAAACGAGGATCTCCAACAGGATGGGGATGCCACAATCTTAACAAAGTAGTCATCCTAGCATGACGTGCACCTGTCTTCCTGCCATGGGCTATGGGGACTATTCTGGAACCCTACACAACTCTGGTTTCAACCTTCACTGCTGCAAATCAAAACCGGACGGTAGACAGTCAGGCAGAGCATGCCCTGGAAGAATATGCACGGTGTGTAAATTGCAAGAATTGTTTTCAACAAAACTGATAGGAACTTGTTTTCCTGTTCCTTTTCTTTTGAAAAGTAGAATACAAAAATAAATTCTCAAAGAAATCCCGTGAGTTCTTCGATGAAAATTCATTTACTTTATCAACTACAGGGGAGTAATAATTTCATATGTCACTGAGTTATTTGTTAGTGACTAGAATCTCTAACAATGTCACTCCCCAGAGACAAAAGGGGCCTCATCCTTGGCCTTTTGAAGCCAGTAACAAAGGGCCTACAGCAAAGTAGTTTCAACCACTTCTCGCTCCACCCTGATTTTATGAAAAGATGCAAAAACAGTGACAGCAAAGAGCAGGTCTGCATTTGGAACTGGACGTCTAAAAACTAACTTCACTGTTACTTTAGAAACTCCTATCCCAGGAAAACACAAAAGAGTCAGACTTCTTGTAAATGCTGAAGTGCTGAAAGGCATTCCATCTGTTTCCAGATGCGCAGAAGAAGCTCCGATAACAACCACACCAATAAAACTCAGAGGCATTGTGATGCTCGCCAATTCATCACCAAATTTAGACACTTTACAACTCAGTGGGAACCTGTTCAATGCAAATGAGTGTAGATGAGGAAAACTCCTGCAAGCAGGAAAAGGAAGATAAAAAGTCCACAAAGGAGCATGGGCATGACTGTGGTTTTTAATGGTGATGAAGGGGCTGATAACGCAAGACACTGAACTTGGGCAGGGTAAACACATCCAGGTCCTCAGACGGAAATGAAACATGTGCGCAGTTCTGCACCGTGCCATGTTCTTTTCGCTTGCAGTTTCCTGCTGCACCAGAGAGATTCAACAACTTCCTAATTCTGTTACCTGGCCCTGCGGCTTTCCTATGGACTGGGCCATTAAGTACTTAACTTTCGTATCTCTTGACAAGGATTCCCTCTTCTAGAAAGGGCTGTGAACTAGAAAAATCTGTATTCCAAATGCTTCCATCCTTGATAGCGTGAACTTGGTCGAGTCCCTCTGAACCTCTACATTTATGTGTTTGCCTTTGTGAGCAAGGGACAAGCCTCCTAACTTGTGGGGCCTGATAAGGAGCCACCCAGGCAGGCAAGAGAGAACTGCTGAGAATTACTTGCCATGAATCTGTTAATTCCATTGCTAATTCCCAGGATCTACCAGATGCCACCCCTTTCAACAAATGTTAACACTATTACTTCTATAAAAGCTGTACACATCTGATACCACTTGCAAATACCTCTGTGCTCTGCAACATGGTAGTCACTAGCTCAGCATGCTGTGTTGCCAGAAGCAGAACTTGACTTTGATCTTTGCCACATCTTCAGCAGACACAAGATGGGCAGCACCACCGTTGCAACTATTTTCTCGATTTATCTAACATAAAAGGGCACTCCAGAGTGGACTTACCGCTTCACCCGCCCAGTACTGTCCTGACTCAATTCTTTCATTCTTTCTTCTACTTTGTTCAAAAGCTACAATTCAAAGAAAAGAAATCAATGGGTTTCTGGAATGGGTTGAGTGGAACAGCGAAATTACAGATCAGGACGGTGAAGCTGTGGTGACAGACCTGTGTGATACAGGCAAGTACTCAATACACCCCCAGCCTCCCCCATCCCCACCACAGCCTCCAAGCCTGGCCCAGTTCTGCACTCCCACACCAACTAGCCCTCATGGGCTGACCGGACTGCTCAGTTTAAGTTACCAACAAAATAATGGGAAAGGGGAAGGCCCCAGGGTAATGCAGATATAATAACATCCTGACTAAACATTTATATTCCGTTCCCTTCAGTGGAAAGTAAAATTGGTACTCAAGCAGTCAAGGGAAAGATGGCAGCCAGGTTCCTCAAAACAACTACTAAGGAACAACTACTTATGTTCTAAAATCACTTTTTGTAGAGGGAAGACAGTCTACAGTTAACTGGGAAGTCAGCAGTTATGTGATGAAATTTTAACATTAAGCGAAGCTGGTCTTTGTGCGCCCTGGCTGGTGTAGCTCACTGGAGTGAGTGCAGACTGGAAACCAAAGAGTTCCCAATTCAATTCACAGTCAGGGCACATGCCTGCATTGTGGGCCAGGCCCCCAGGATGGGCTGAATGAGAGGCAACCACACATTGATATTTCTTTCCTTGTCTTCCCCTCTCTCTAAAAATGAATAAATAAAATCTTAAAAACAAAAAAGCGGAGCTGTTCTTGTGATCTTGAAATACTTGAGTCAATAAAAGTGAAAAACTGGCCCTGACCAGTGTGACCCAGTGGGTAGGGCACCATCCTGCAGACAGAAAGGTCACCGGTTCCTGGTCAGGGCACATGCCTGAGTTACAGGCCAGGTCCCCAATTGGGGGTGAGAGGCAACCAATACATGATTCCCTAGCACACATGGATGTTTCTCTCCCTCACTTTCTCCCTTCCTTCTCTCTCTAAAAATAAATAAATAAAATCTTTTTGAAAAAAGCAAAAAAACTGACACTTTCAACTTCTTTGCCTTCCGCATCACCGTCGTAACTCTGAAGGTCCAGCAACACCAATCCATGTGGGTAAATTCTTAAATTGGCAAAGCTACAAAGAAAAGCATAATTTTAGGGTTAGGAATTATATCATGGCACTCAAAAGAAAAAGACAGCAACCCAATTCAAAGGAAAGGCCACTTCTCTCTTTTTCCCCTAAATTACATACCTGACCCTGTTGCTTCCTTATTAGTGCCACTTGTTGGGGACAGGGAAGCCACCAATCATTCAGGGAAGATTTAGAGAAAGTCACCAAATGCTAAGGTTTTCAGAACAGGTTTTTGGGCCCAGAATATCATTCAGCAGCAAATTCTGTGAATCTGATTTTTAAGAAGCTTGCCCAGCAGGTGATTCAGCCAGGTTTAGTAATTAATGGAAAGGAGGGTGAGGGGGCCAACTGGGTTCTCTGGATTAAACTTCAGAATGAAAAACATACCCCCCCAAAAAAACCACATATATGTAACACATACACGCAGACAACAGCATGGTGATTGAGGGAAAGGGGAGTGAGGGCTGGGTGGAGGTGGAAAAAGGGAGGGGAAACCAGGGATGGAAACAGACTTTGCTTGGGGCGATGGTGGGAGCACAATGCAGTGTGCAGGTGATGTTTTATTGAGTTATACACTTGAAACCTTATGGTTTTGTGAGCCAATGTTACTCCAATAAATTGAATTAAAAAAAGAAAAAAGAAAACCAGAGCCAGGTTTCTCCTCCTGCAGGCAGGTGGTGATTAAATTCAGAGTTCAGGGTCAGCACACTCAGTGCAGCCCGAGAGCCAGACCCAGCCCGCAGCATGTGTTGCAAAGCCTGCACTCTAAAAATGGTTTTTATGTTTTTACAGAACTTTTTTTAATGAATGGAGAGTATGTGACACAGACCCCATGTAGCTCCTCACAGAAAAGGCTTTCTGACCCAATTTAGCCAATCTGAGCAGCTGTTTTCATGAAATAAAAATGAGAGTAACACATGCAATCAGAGTTAATTATCTGAGGAAGCTTTTTCCCCAATTATACTGTGTTTGTATACTGTATATTCACAGATGTGTATCTGTATGTGTATGTTACTCTCTACTACAAGTCGTGGTTAAAGAAATACTTGAAATATACTAAATTAGAAGATGAACTCTGTTCAGAAAATACAGGCAGTGTACTTGAATTTAAAAATAAATGCAATTAGTTAATTTTCACCTCCAGCCCTTAGATGGCCTCAAAATCAAGTTCAGGTCTGGAACACCACACACTCAGCTACATCCGAATGAGCTGATCAGCCTGCCCTCCCCCTCCAGCACCACCAGCAGCACAAAAGAATGGGACCCTTTAACCACCTGGGTGGTCCTGGCAAAGAGTCCTTTGCCAGAGAACCAGGAAAACGCGTAGAATGCTGGAAAGTAGGTCTCAAGTACCAACCTCAAGGGATTAAAACAAGAAATAAAAAGGAAAATTTACCAGGGGGAATATGGGGAACATGAAAAAAGGTGGCCGAGGACCAGGACCTCAAGGGGCCGTCGTTAACCAGAAGCTTAGGCCGGAAGCTGAGTGTGGAGCTACAGCGCTCCCTTCCAGCGAGCAGTTAGGGGCCTGGGTGGGACGATTTCAGAACAGGAACCGCAGAGATGGGTCCCAGCTGATCAAGTGAAACTGGAAGACTAATGGAGAAAATTAAGTTTTTTAAATTAAGCATGCTGGAGCTTTTTTTGCTGCTTATAAAAGCCATTTCCAAACAGCTCTTGTACTAAAGAACTACCTTCCAGGAAGAATTCTAAGTCCTCTGGATGGCTGGAATTGGTGTATCAGGCAGAAGATTCAAGAACTGCAGCAGAGAGATAGGCAGGGCCAGGCTGCAAAGGCCCTGAGGAGATAGGTGGTCAGAGATGCCAGGCTTCACTGGGAGTGCAGGAGTTTACCAAGGTGACAGAGTGTCAAGGTCTGATTTTCTGTGGTCCCCAAAAGATGGGCCACAGCAAGGACAGTGAGAGATGGTGGCAGGGAGGCAGAGAAGAGAAGTCAGGGCAGGGAGGGACTGAAGGTGTTCCTGCAGGAGCCAGAGGGCTTGGGGACAGCTTAGGCCTCTGCTTCCAGGAGACCTGCTGGTAACTGGGCCAGACTATGGACAGCCAAACAGGGCTGGGTGGCGACACTGTTTTGGATCACCCTTGAGGAAGAAATAACTTTAGATACATATGAGGTATCTGTTAAACACATATATATGGAGGTTTGCCATGTAGATAAAAATATAAATCTGGGCTTGGGGAAAAGGGGTGAGGATGCCTTTCAAAGGCATCAGGAGAGGGAATGTCAAATCCTGCCATAGAGGTGGACCAACTAGACTTATAAAGAGAATAATCGACGAGGAGGTGCTCTCAAAAAGTAAGTTTCCCTCATCTCACAGCAATGTCTTCTGAGCCTCTCTGTAAGATGGTTGGGGGCGGGGGGCGGTTAACAGAAAAACAACGGAGAGAATATGGGATATTAATGAAGTCATGCAGAATTCTAGGACTTTGTACTCATTGGGGGGAATGGAATGAAAGCCATCAAAAATCCTCAGGAGCTCACACTTTTAAATGAACAGTGTAGATTACTAAGAATCTTAATAGCATTCTAAACCCAGTCTAGATGTAGTCCAGACATTCCTAGTCTCAAAACACCTTGGCTTCCTCCTACATTTTGACTACACAAAGTCCAGATAGTCTGTAAGTGTTAAGGAAAAAAACTTGAACTCCTGGATCCCCTCCGCTTCCTGGCAAGTTTCCAGTACAGTTTTCATCCTGCATCTGACGATGGTCTGCATGAGACGGGTAATCACTTATAATAGTGCTACTCTCAGTGGGGTCAACCCACCAGCAGCGTCAGCATCCCCTGGGAGTCTGCTGGAAATGCGATTCAGGGCACTGCCCTGGACCTAGCACATCAGAAACTCTTGCACAGGGCCTAGGAACCTGTTTTAACTACGTCCAGCTCACTGCCTACCAAGTCACACTGCTTGTGCTGCCCAGGGCTTCTGGGTTCTGGCCACAAAGAATTACTTGGGGGCTTTAGAGAAATGATGTCCAGTGACTTCAGACTCTGCGGGGGAAGTGTCTGGGCACAGGGTTTTGTGGAAGTGCTCCGGGGAGACGCTACTGTGAAGCTAAGGCCGAGAAGCACTGAATTCTAGCCCCTTCCCAAAAGCTATCAAAGAAGGGAAAAAACAATACCTAGATACCCCTGCCTATTGCCCTTTAGAGCACCCCTTCTCCCACTCCTGAAGTGCTCAGATGCAAAGATGAGCACTCAAGGACAGCTTACCTGCCATTTTTGTTTATGTAGGTCGCTAAATAGCCATGGTCCTGCCAGGTGTGCACCGACTCGGTCATTCCCTGCTCCTGGAAAATGGACTGGAGGCCTTTAAGAATGGTCTCGCCGTCAGCTAGAGCAAGGAGAAAGCAAGATGGTCAGGTGAATGGTGTTCTGAAGGAAAGCCAGTGAGGCACAGTTTGATGACTGAACTTTTTAAGAAAACCTGAACAAAGAGTGGCCAGAGTCACTCATCCCCTTTGTCAGGAGCTGTAAAACATTCTCCATCCTGCCAAGCACAGGCTACACGGATTAGCAGGTAACACAATAGAACACAGTTAATTTAAGGATATAGAGCTGAAAACATCTTGGATTATCCAGGTGGATCCTAAATCCAATGACAAGTGTCCTTGTGAGAGAAAGAGGAGAAGACACAGGGAGAAAGCACAGGTGATGTGAAGGCAAAGGCAGAGACTGGAATGATACACCACAGGCCAAGAACATGTAAGCAAGGACCCTCCCTCCTACAGCCTTCAGAGGTGCGTGGCCCTGCCCATACTTTGTTTTCACACTTCCGGCCTCCAGACCTGGGAGAGAATAAGTTTCTGTTTTTAGTTACCCATTTGTAATATTTTATTACAGTAGCCCCAGCAAGACTAATATATCCACTAAAATTCGTATTTTCAACGTTGCTTAAACAGGAACAAATGGAGTAGCAAAAATGGCAGTAAAGGAGTGACTGTAATCCTCTGAATCTCCAAACACAGAGCAATTAGGGTACCACAGCCCAAACTCAGACATCATTTAGAACAAAACTAGATGACAGAGTGTACCCCCAAACCCTAAGACAGGGTAGGTGGAGAGAAGTGAGCCACAGCCCAGACACCTACGTGGTACCAGCAATTGTGGAGAGGAAGAAAGAGGTTGGGAAGGCAAACTGACTTCAAACCTTGCATTAAAATGCCAATAGGCCCTGGCTGCTGTGCTCAGTGGGTTGAGCGCCCATCTGTGAACCAAAAAGTCACCAATTCAATTCCCAGTCAGGGCACATGCCTGGGTTGTGGGCAGGTCTGTGGTTGGAGGCATGGCTGGGGGCCTGTAAGAGGTGGCCTATAGATGTGTCCCTCCCACACCGACGTTTCTCTCCCTGTCTTTCTCCTTCCTTTCCCCTCTCTCTAAATCACAGAATCTTAAAAAAACAAAACCAACAGCAGTTTGCCCACAAAGAAAGGGGTCCCCTCCCTTTGAGGAGACAGCAGCCAAGCAGAGCACAGGAGGGACAGCAGGAAACCTGGGCAGGGCCTGAGAGTGTCAGGGTGCCCTTTGGACAACCCAGCTGAACTGAGGCCACTTCCAGGAAAAAGCCCTATGCCAGGGAGAGACCACTGAAGCAGAATCCACAGAACACACCCATGGGGACACAAGCACCGACCAACGCAAGCAGCGACCTTTGAGTGTCATTACAGTCTCACTCATTCCCAGTGAAACTGTGCCTCTGGGAAACTCATTTGGCAGAAAATGATCTAGCTGGCTTCATGATTCTGAAGTTGGCTCAGGAAATTGAAAGAGGAGGCCTGAATTACATCCTCAGAACGGTGGTTTTAAGACTGAATTCCACCTCCTAAAAAAAAAAAAAGTTCTGATTTCAAACTTGATGAAAAGATCTGACCTTGTTCAGTGTGTGTTTGCCAAGGAAGCCTGGTGAGGTCAGGCCACCGGGGAAGTGACTGAAGGGCAGAGTGGTAAAGACAAGTGCGCCCAGCACGTCTGAGTCCACATCCCCCGGCGGTACTTACCCTGAAGACGAGGAAAGCCACTATGTAATTATTCAATCCTCCTTGGCTAGAACAGATGTTTTCTGTTTTGAAAGTGTATAAAACAACTCATCACTCCTGGTAAAGGGCCTCCAGAATGGGTTCTGTTGGCACATTACAAAACAGAACACAAATCCCCCGGGCTGGTGAAGGGGACAATCCAGACAGGACCACCCTGTGTGTCACTGTCCAGGCTGGGCAGTGAGTGAGGATCTCAGCCCACAGGCTGAGCTGGGGCAAACTCTGTCCCTTAGACCAGGGAAAGGGGTTTACGTTGTATGATACTCGCAAAGCCCTTGACTGCCAGCAAAGCCCAGCATGGAGATCGTCTGCTTTTCTCTAACTGGCACAATTAGTAAAGGCACCAAGTGGGCTAACAGCACCCTCCAGCCAGGTGTGAAATGGAAGAAAAACACAATACAAAGAAATCCATTTTGATGTGTTACTTATTTCTTTTTTTAAAGATCTTTTAAACATTTCATTTATTTATTTTTAGAGAGAGAGGGGATGGGAGGGAGAAAGGGAGAGAAACATCAAGGTGAGGTTGCCTCTCACGTGCCCCCTACTGGGCACCTGGCATGCAACCAAGGCGTGTGCTCAGACTGGGAATCCAACTGGCGACCTTTTGGCTCGCAGGCTGGCGCTCAATCCACTGAGCCACACTAGCCAGGGTGTGTCACTTTTTTTTTATAATATGGGTTACCCCCCCAGTTCAATAGAAGTAGGCCAGGTCTGAATGTTATTTCTGGCTGTCTCCACTTCCTGGTCCCCATGGGCACTGTGCCAGCCCTGCCACTGACCTGGGGACTCCCGTCACCCACCCCCCTTTCCAGCCCTTAGAGAACACTCCAGAGAGGGGAGCCAGAGCTGAAATAACTGCCCATCATCTCTTTTCCACAATCATGGATTTAAAGTGAAAAGAGAAAGCCAAAGACATAAGCTCCACTTTGCAGAGTTTCTAGAACATGTAGACCAGTGGTTTTCGATCGTAACTGTGCATTATAATCACTGAGGGAGCTTTAAAAATTCTGATGCTACATCCTAGACCAATTAAATAAAAATCTGGGGGTAGGACCCAGGCATCAGTATTTTTTAAAGATCCCTGGGAAATTCCAATATGCAGCCATAGTTGAGAACCACTAATCTAAACCAGTAGACACAAAAAAAGAAAAGGAAATCCCCATGATCTCCAAACTAATTACACTCAAGCCACCAAAAGTTCTTTCAACCTTCGTGCCTCTCTAGCAGGGAGCAGGGCACGCGACCGAGCAAAATGTGCGTTCCTAAAGTGAGGCTTGTTCAGGGTTCCTAAACTGAGGTTGACAATATGGTTTAAGTGACAATCCTGTGCCTCACAGGACTTTGGTAAACCGAGTCATGGCCACTAAATGTGAGTAGTCCCCACCCCACTCTTACGGGGGAAAAAAGCTTCATAACCCAATTGCCTGGGGAAAGAAACCCTTGAAAAGTACTGGATGATCTACAGACAAGTGAAAATGAGCCTGGGGTCACAGCATACCCAACTCTAGGAACATAAGATAGCAGTGTCATAAATGCTTCCAAATCTGAAAATTCGAAAGTAGGTTCAAATGCTAAAAGAATTATAACCACACCATTTTTAGGTAGACGTGGTAATCCAAACCAGGCTAATAAAATGGTTTTTTGGCAAAAGTTCTTAAGAAAGCTCTGGCTAGCCAGGCAAGAAGAGTGTGTAATAACTAGCATAATACTCAGAGCCTTCCAAAGTGCTCAGAGCCACAGCAACCTGCCCCAGGGGAAAATGTGTCCTTTATCCACTGAAGAACTAATGCCCCCATTTCCAGATCACTGCCTACTTTGTATGTGTTTATCCAGCTATGACTGAGAAGGAATCAACTTGGGGGCAGGGGAGGGAAGGATGAAAGCCCAAGTTGCATCTTCCTTTCTCAGTTTTCTCCCAGGGATCCATTTACAGGCCTGTCTTAGAGAATGAACCTCAGCGCTCCAGCCCTGACCCCCAGCTTCAGATGGTCAAATCCCCAACCTGTACATCCGCTGGAACCAGCCTCCCGCCCAGCTGCTTACCCACAGTCCTCTATGGAACCCGGCACTAGTGCTCATTCCCTCCATCGCTTGTGGTCTGGTACTGCCATCCCATCACTGATCCCCCTGGTGATGGGCATAAATTAAGAAGATTAGCTATACCCATCCAACTTCAGTAGCCCAACAAGTTGAGGGATTGTTGAACAAAAACCTAAGACACCAAGTACCCTGGCAAAACTGTGGGAAAATGTGCTTTGGTTATATTCTCATTCACTCAGCTTTAAGAGGCTAAAATACTGTAACCCCCTTATCAAAGTGGATTCCATTATAGACTGCCCTCAGGAAATACGCATTCCAGAAAAACTCTTGACTCTCTCCACCAGTGACCTTGACTTGTGCCTTGAAGTCTTTTTCAACTTGAAAAACTTCCACCAAGACAACTTAGGACAAACGATGTGCGGACGTTCTTTTAGCTACCCAATCCCGAGTCTCTGCCATGCTGGACGCCATCCCTTCTGCAGGGCCATCAGTTGGCACCAGCCTGCCGGGCTATGGGCCAGAACGGCACTATTCTTATCTGCAAAATTAGGGAGTTGGAATGGCAATTTGCAACCAGCTCATCTCCTACTCTCCCAGACCCTAGTGTTTCCACAGCCCTGTGCCCTCCTCCTACCTGATTCTCCACGCCCTCAGGTCTACCTTCCCCGCCCGCACTTCCCCTGTAAGTCCTAGTCAGAGGGCCCATCCATGTGCAGGGCCCACCCCCACTCCATCTTACTTCCATGAGCAGCTCACTGCAAGAGGAAGCAAAGACGCACGTATCCTTTTCTTAAAGCCCGAGACTCTGATGTCAGAACCCCTCAGAGCTGGAATTGGGCTGTGCAGTTTCCCTTCCCACATAAACCGGCTTTCTGATTTTCTTGAGAGACCTCTCAATATAAAAGAGGAAGAAAGGGAAACTGAACTCCAATACAGTCTGAAGTCATTCCAGTGTCTGCTTTAAAAATCCGCTCAGAAGTCCTAACATTCACAGTAGGGTATGGTTACATGACCACTGCATTGGTCAAAACTCAGAACTGTACACTAAAATGTGCTCTGTGTAAATTATATCAAGTTAAAACAAGTCTGCTCCAGGGTTCCCACCACCACCGGCTTAGCCACTCCGAGACTAACAAAAGAGCGCAGCATTGCTCACAACTCCCTCTCACCCCAACAGCTTGCCCAGAATTGTCTAAGGCTTAGAGAACATCGTTTGCAGTCATTCAGGACATGCTAGGTGTAACCAAACACATGAATGTTGCCAGGCAGCAAGTCCAGATTACTGAAATCAAGTGATATGCAGAAAGAGTCTACATATTTCTCACAGAGCTTAACCCTTAAACTTAAAATGACATTAAGGTTGTTTTAGCCCTGGCTGGTGTAGCTCAGTGGATTGAGCACGGGCCCAGGAATCGGAAGGTAGCCGGTTCGATTCCGAGTCAGGGCACATGTCTGGGTTGCAGGTCAGGTCCCGAGTTGGGGGCCTGTGAGAAGCAGCCACACATTGATGTTTCTCTCCCTCTCTTTCTGTCTCCCATCCCGCCAGTCTAAAAACAAATAAATAAAATATTTTTTAAAAAAGGCTTAATGAACTTTCATGGATTAAAGTGAAGGTCAAGTAGGCGGTTTCCTCAGGCCTGTCTTCCTTCAACAGCTTGGTCTTATATTCCCTCGTCCAGTTGTTTATGTAACGGCAGCAAGATGATTAGTGTCCTCACACAAAACCCAAGCCAACAGGAATGTTCAGAGCAGCATGACTCAAAATTATCAAAATGTGCAAAACCCTAATAGCCCAAAGTTATAAATGGATAAACAAAACATGGTATATCCATACCATGACCTATTATTCAGCCAGAGGAGAAACGCAGCATGTGCCCTTGAAGATACAATGTTAAGTGAAAGAAGCCAGTCACAAAGGACCAATATTGTATAATTCCATTCTATGACACAGCCAGAAAAGGCAAATCCCTAAACACAAAAAGCAAATCAGTGGGTGCCAGGGGCTAAGAGGAATGGGGGTGATGCCTAAGGGGTACAGGTTTCTGTCTGGGTGATGAAAACATTTTAAGATGCCCTGGCTGGTGTAGCTCAGTAGATTGAGTGTGGGCTGCGAGCCAGGCATCGCAGGTTTGATTCCCAGTCAGCGCACATGCCTAGGTTGCAGGCCATGTCCCCCAGCAACCGCACATTGATGTTTCTCTCTCCCTTCCCTCTCTAAAAATAAATAAATAAAATCTAAAAAAAAAAAAAAAAAACCCATTTTAAACTTGTCTTGATGGTCACACAACCCTGAATATACAATTAATTGTCCCTTGGTATCCGAAGGGGACTGGTTCCAGGACCACCCTCCCTATGGATACCAAAATCCAGGAATGTTCAATCCTGTATATAAAATGGCACAGTATTTGCATGTAACCTATGCATATCCTCCCATAAACTTTAAATCATCTCTAGGTTACTTACAATACCTAACATAATGTAAATGCTATGTAAATAGTTGTTATACTTTATTGCTTAGGTCAGCAGTTTTCAAATGGCGTGTCACAAGAATTTTTAACTTTCAGTACCTGACTATTTACTTAGGGGCGCCGGTCTCTTTTCCCTTAGATCATCAAATAAAAAAAGTGACAGCAAGCAACACAACAATAAGCCATCTGATGTGAAATGAATCTAAATTATACCTATTGTTTTTGTCAGATTGGCCAAAAATATAATACATTTTTTGGTGTGCCACACAACTTTAGTAATTAGTTTATTTGTGCCATTAGATGAAACAGGTTGAAAATCACTGGTTTAGGGAATAATTCCAAGAAAATAACTCTATCCATGTTCAGTCAGCAACAATGTAACTCCCCCCCAATATTTTCTATCTGCAGTTGGTTGAATCCCCAGATGCGCAGGGCCGACTGTATTGGAAATCACTGAAATATTTACTTCAAATGAAAGAACTGTATGCCATTTGAGTCACATCTCAATAAAGCTGTCCCCTAAAACCCATATACAAACTGCACTTTTCGATTCTCAGTTACTATGAGTAACCAAAGCAACGGAAAGTTCCAGAAGTGGGTTTCTCTCCTGCAATCAACCATAAGCCAGGCCATAGGCACCAGGGTAAAGTGGTTTCAAGGGGAGGTCTTCCTGCCCATCCCCACCAACTACCATCGGGGTCCAAATAGCAAGTGCCTGAGTGGCTGCTGTGTGCAGGCACTGTCCTGGGTACTGGAGACGGCTTTCCCACGACTGAGGTGCACCTGCGGCCAATCTCAGTGCCTGGGTCGGATCACAGCACTGATGGACAGCATGGTGACTAGAGCCGACAGTGCTGCATCATGTATTTGAGAGGTGCTGGGAGAGTGAATGCGCAAAGTTCTCATCACAAGAAAAATATTATAACTGTGTGATGATGGATGTTGATTAGACTTATTGCTGTGATCATTTTGCAGTGCATACAAATATCAAATAATGTCGTACGCCTGAAGCTAATATAATTTAAATGTCAATTATATGTCAAAAAATAATATTACAACGGTGAGGTGGGCTTGAGAGACAATGAGAAACAATTTGGAGGGCTTGTTTTCAGAGCAGTTTCTGATGTTCATAAAGAAAAGCAACCTAACCAGGAAAAATTAACTCTAGAAAGGAAGAAAAAGACCTACTAAAATTGGATTGGAAGCCATACAACACAACACAGAAGTAACCCAGCTCTTTTCAGACACACACACAGTAAGGAAAACCATATGGGACTGTTTACACTACCAGCCACAATGACTACTTCTTAAAACTCACATGCCATTATACTTGGCATATTGCAAATGTGCTGCTAATTATTTCACTGCCTGGCCTTCGCTTCCATGCTGCAGGAGAGAAGTTAAAGGTGCATTTCCCATTGCCCCCAACACCTACTGGAAACTGGGCAGGAGCCTCATTCTACTTTAAAATAACACCAGCCCAGGTCCTCCAGGAGCTAATCTCCTTACAAAATTAAAGGAGGGTTTATTAAAACATAATTTGTGTGATACAATCCTAATCCGTCTTTAGTTAGGAACCCAAACACTAATACAATATTGTATCTTCTTCTTCCTGGTAAACCTGTTTCCCCCACACGCCTCAGATGGCAGAGAGGGTGCACCTCCACGGAGTTAGTTATTAAGTGGCTCAAACTCTGGGGTCCTCACATTGTTACTTAGCCCACATGAGAGGCTAAGAAAGAATTATGAAATAAAGCACAGAAAGGGGAGCTTATGCAAAGGCCTGGCTCTCATTTGGAGGGAAGGTAACAGTTTGTGGTCATGAGATGCTCAACACTGGGCCACCTGCCCTTTTCCAGAAGGAAACATTTTAAGCGATGTAAAGCACCCTACAACTCCATGGGCTCAAGGAACATGTTTTCAGAGACTAGGAAGGAGTAAACTTGGGCCAGAGCTGTGGAAGAGGAAAGGGGAAGACCACCAAGGCAGCGGGCATGGAGAAGAGATCAGGACCATAAAGAGCCTTCTCTGCGGGCTGCACTCATCTCCACAGGAAGAAGTTAAAGGAGTGACACAAAACCAGGCCCAGCAGCATCAGAAAAGGGACATGCCAGGTGGCAAGACACCACTTGTAGGGTTTGAGGTTAGGAGAGGAAAAGACTTAAGGAACCTGAACCCATAAAACTAACCAGCTCTTACCTTTAGTTCAAAACTGCCATCCACAGCTCACCAAGAGGTGTGAAGGGTCCCAGCTGCCATCTGTCATCTCCCCCTTTCCCTCATGTCACAGAGCGGCAGGATGGGAACAAGTTCCAAGCTGGCCCAAGGCTGGACAGCAATGGTTCCTTCAGCTCAACCCAGGAGAACAAGACTTCTTTCCCAAACTAACTGTGTGATCACCACTTTTCTCATTCAGGGGCACTTAGCCAGTATCGGAAATACCTAGCTCTCTTCCCAGTAAGTTTAGGTGGGCAGAATCCTTTTACAGGTCAGACCTAGTACCTTTTATGTTTCTATACACGATTCTAGGGTTTTCTGCCCAAGCATCTGTGACAGGCTGTGAATCAAAAATAGCTTTTCCAGAGATAAAGGAGTTTGGACCTTGTGATGTCAGAAATCACCTTTCTATCAGAGCTGTTTCTGAGGCAGCCCCGGCACCTTCTTTCTTCTGACTTTGAGCAGGGCAGACTCCGTGAAGACATTCAGGTATGCCCCCTTCAGGGGACCTCCAAGGAGATTACTCAGCACCTACAAGGCACTGGAAAACGAAGCGTGATGGCAGAACAGCACAGAGATGAAAGACAAAGGACACAAGTCAAGACTCCCAGACCAGAGAGGGGCGTGTGTGATGATGGATTCCAGATGAGAAAAAGGCCATGTGCAGGGTCTGGGAATCTGTACTTGTAAATCCTTCCAGATGGCTCTGAGGCAAGTCACTGGACTTAGTGTAGAGGCAGCGGGTGGGCCACCTCATCCTGTAAAGGGCTACAAAGGAAAGATTTCAGGCTTTGCAGTCTCTCACAAATGTGTGTGTTTTACCACCCTTTAAAACTCAAAAATTATTCTTAGCTGGAGGGCCATACTAAAACAGGCCAGAAAGCAGGATTTTTGGCCCACGGGCCTCAGTTTGCTGAGTCCTGGTCTAAGGTGTTTTCAACTCTCAATTCCTAACCAACAGGGATACAGACACTCAGCTGTAATCTACAACCTGAATTTCCAGAAGTGGTGTTAACACTTGAGACTACAATCATCTGAGGAATAATTCCTATATTCAAGTTAGCAACTTATTAAATGTGGAGGGAAACCAAGCTAATAACCTATATAACTAGGACCCTTGATTTTAAAAAAAAAAAGAATACACGAAAATGACATTAACAGTTAATAGAAACACCACAGTACAGAATGAGAATTTTTTTAAATTTTATTTTAATGATTGTTCAAGAACAGTTTTCTCCCCTTTACTCCCAATCAAGCCCACCCATCCCCTCTCCCAATATCCCTCCCATTACCACCCTCCCCCTAGTTTTTATCCATATGTCTTTTAACTTTGTTCCTGTACAATGAGAATTTTTAAAGTCTCAAATCACTAGTCTGTCCTCCCACTTCACAAACCTAGAAAAATAAAAGTGCGCCCCATGCAAGCAGAGAAAGGAAATCATAAAGATAACAGAAATCAATGACATTGAAAAAAATGGAACAATGATTAAAATAAAATTTTTTTAAATGAAACAAAAGCTATTTCTTCAAGAAAAATCAAAACTGATAAACTTTAGCAAGAAGACCGACAAAGAAAAAAAAAGAGAGGAGATACAATTACCAATATTAGAGATAAACAAGAGATATCACTATAACGACCAAAAGGATAATAAGGGAATCCTACAAACAATTCTACCCAAATGAATTTGACAAGAAGGAAAAGGGCCAATTCCTCAAATAAATACAAACTACCACAATTCACCAATATGAAAGACATAATCTGAATGGCCCTACAACTACAATATTAAGGAAGTTGAGGGTGGAGAGACTGAATGAAAAGGACGTGGACAACAGTGGGGTGGATTGTGGGGCAAGGTATAAGGGGACTAAATGGTAATGGAAAAAATACAATCAAAATTTTTTAAATGAAGAAAAGTTAAGCAAAAAAAGATCTATTCATTTAGCAAATTTTAAGTACATAATACAGTACTGTTAATTATCAAAAAGAAAGAAATCGAATGTGTGTTTTTAAATTCAAAAAAAAAAAAAAATGATCTTGAGGCCAGATGGTTTCACTGGAGAATTCAACTAAGCATTTAAAGAATTAACACCAGTTCTATATAATCTCTTCCAGAAAACAGAAAGGGAGAGAACGCCTCCCAATTCGTTTTATTAACTAAGCCATTATCCTAACACAAAACCAAAAACAGTCCAAAAAGAAACCTACAGACCACACCAGTATCTGCCATGAATATAAACACAAAAATCCTTGGAAAGTCCTTGGAATCCTTAACAAGTAAAAATTTCACAATATGAAAAAATGATTATATACCATGACCCAGCAGGATTTATTCCAGGTATGAAATTTTTTTTTTTAAATCAATGTAATGTGCCATAGTAATAGGCCACAGAAGAAAATCACATGATATTAATTGATGCAAGAAAAAGTATCTGACATTCAACCCTCATTCACAATAAAAACACAAAAACTGAATTAGAAGGGATCTTCCACAACTTGATAAACAGCATCAACAAAAACCCTACAGCTAGTACTATACTTTATGGTAATAGACTGAATGGTAATGAGGCAAGGATGTCCACTCTCCCTGCTGTTATTCAACACAGAACTAAAGGAAGAGAGGCAAAGGACGTGGCCAAGGTCACAGAGATTGTGGCGATACCGCCAGGATTCAAACTCAAGCAGTCATGCTCCAAAATCTAGTGCTTTTAATATGAAGACATCGTGTTGCCTTCCTCAGTTATGTATGTGAAAAGAATAAGCCATTGGTCCCATAAACCAAAACATCAACAGTGGCTGTCTCCTGGTGATAGGATTTCAGTTCTGCGTTCCCCCCTTTCTCTCTATTTCCCTATACCCTATACATAGTCTAAAATGAGCAAATAGCTTTAAATTAAAAAGTTATGTAAAAAAAAACAAATGTATAAACTATTACTTGAACAGCTTCTGCAGTTTCTTCAAGTAAACTGCCACATCTTTATTCAAAGAAAAAGCAGACACATGAAATCCACTAACAATTTAACACTCACAAAATGCTTTTTTTAAAAAGTCGTATCATATTCTTGCACTTCATACCAAAGGGAATCAGTTGATAATAAGCTCTTTTCTCTCTCTCCAACCTACACTAACTGCACTTAAGAACATCAAACACTTGGATAAACATGTCCACCACCCTCTTCCTCAAACCCCCCAAACCAATGAGGCCACGTTACCCAACTGCAGCATTATGCAGTTCAAAAACTCAGTGTTAAACTATTTCTAAAACCTACACCATTACTGCTTCTCAAAGAGTGTTCCAAAGCACTGGTCCTGAAAAATACTCCAAGAAAAAGGGTTCCATGTTGAAACAAGTGTGAGATGCATTCTATATACACTTCTAGAAATTTAAAGTGCCCTTTAGCCTATTGGTCTGGCTTCATCACTATGATCTGCAGTCCTTCGGGAAGAGACGATTTGGTGAAATATAACAGTATCCTAGAAATTGGTCAGGATTCTCAATGCAGAAATTCCCATTCTAGAAAAATGGAATCATGCAACACAAATCCATGGTAGTATTTTAAAAATCAAAGTTTCTTTCAAAAATCCTGCTTTACTAGTTCAAAGAAGTCCTTTACACACACACACACACACACACACACACACACACGTAAAATACCCTTCAAATCGCAAGCCCACCCATTTTTTCTGCCTTGTCGTTTGCCAGAACTTTTCTTATGCTTCAATACGTTAAATTCACACCTCTTTATAACTGAGCACCTTTATCCACTGGCACAATTTCAAAGTACTCCGCTGTAAGTATTGCAAATAGCGTTACATACTCTATGTAGCATGACACTCTTCCAAACATTTCACTGGACAGTGTGTGAGATTTTGGTATCGTCAGCGCCTTCACGTGAAGAGAGAAATTAAGGTGCACGTGAAACTATCCAGAGGGTCCAGTCAGCTCAGGAATCAAGAACACACTACTTGCTGCCGGCTCTTACCAGCTCCTTTTGAGTTTGCGGCTTAGCACATAAATGCATTTGATCACAAGTATGCACTAACTCAGTGGCTCCTTCCGGAACACAGATGACAGTATCAGTTTAATGAAATCCAGGCCCACCGCAACTTAGGGCCCCAGAGTTGTTTTTTCTGGGGTCTGGAAAAATGCCTAGTTGTAAGGGTTTAAAAGAGCGTTTGTGCAATGGTTTACATACTTGGTTTGCAGAGTCAATTGGGGAGGTTTCCCAGCTTCTCAAAAGAACTGAGCCTGTAATTAAACTACCATGAAATGGTGGTTGGAGCCGCAGCACACACCAGCAGGCTTGGGTTACAACTGCAGTGAAATGGTGGATTGAAATGCCTGGAAGATCTATGACTCCAAAAAGTAAACTCAATGATAGCTTTATTGAACACATTTTGAAATAGACGCCCAACCGTAACTTTCAAAGTAATCCTTACCTACCAAGGGTTATTAGTATAACTGTGGTGGTCTCAATTCAAATCATACAAAGTTCTTACTCAGTTATCAAATCCAACACCAGGAGCTCTAATTTTTCAAAGCTATGAGAGACTGCAGCACTTCAGTCTGTCTCCCAAGAAGGTAGCGAAGGCCTGTGAGGGCCCATTCAAACACAGTCAATTTCATTATACAATTAAAAGGATGCAAAGAAGATTCCAAACTGGTAACCCCTCCAATGCAAAACAAAACAGCACCACCACCCCCAAAATCCCCACAAGACATTGTCTCCAGGCTTGGTCACTGAATTGAAAAACTGTTCTCCCTTCAGAAACATCACATGCAGGGCTTCAAGATTACTTGAAAACATTCCTCTCTCTTGTTAGCTGGGGTGGGGAACATTCTTAATGCCTAGATTATGGAGTCAATTCTTAAACAGCTGTTATCCTCTCCATTTGTAATAGAGAACTACCATGTAAGAACTAGCACAAACCAATTTTACCACACTCAACCTCTGCAGGTTTCAAGAAATGGGCATAACTGTGGAACTACACTCTAAAAAAGTATCATGATTTATAGCATTTTTTAATGGCAAGTACACAAAACGAATCTCCAGCAATGTGCAATTATTCAACCTGTGGTCCCATAGAGCATGATGAGTAAAATTAAGACTCTATTGCAGCCCTGGCTGCTGTGGTTCAGTGGACTGATCGCCGACCTCTGAAGCAAAAGGTCACCAATTTGATTCCCAGTCTAGGGCACATGCCTGGGTTGCAGACCAGGTCCCTAGTTGGGGGCATGCAAGAGGCCACCAATTAATGTATTTCTCAAACATCAATGTTTCTCTATTTCTCCATCTGTTCCCCCCAAAAATAAAATCTTTAAAATAAAAGACTCTATTGCAGAGTTGGAGGAAAGGAGTTAAAAAAAAATCCCAACCAAGCCAAAACAGCATGCCAAATGAGGGCAGACTCTAATGTGGACCTCCGCCAAGCAGTCCACAAGGCATTTTCAAACATAATTAAGGTACCAAATCATACCAAAAGGTTCAAAAATGCCTCCCCAAAGTTGCTCAATTCTGAGTTCATGCTACGTGAAAGAGTTTGAGACTGAAGTGTGTGTTCAAGGATGAGAACTGGGTAGAAATGGACCTTGTGAATGCTGATGAGGTCGACCTTATCCGGAGGGCAATGAGGACCCTCAGGATGATTTTAAAATGAGCAAAGTCAGGGGTGTCCAACCCACCACATGCGGCCCAGGACGGCTATGAATGTGGCCCAACACAACATCACACTTACTTAAAACCTTTTTTTTTTTAGATTTTTATTTTTTAGAGAGAAGGGAGGAAGAAAAACATCAATGTGTGGTTGCTTCTCCCATGCCCCCTACTGGGGATGTGGCCGGCAACCCAGGCATGTGCCCTGACTGGGAATCGAACCTGCAACCCTTTGGTTCACAGAGCAGTGCGCAATCCACTGAGTCACACCAGCCAGGGGTAGTGTTTGTGTATTTAATGTGTGGCCCAAGACAACTCTTCCAGTGTGGCGCAGAGATGCCAAAAGGTTGGACACCCCTGGAAGTGAAAATGATCTGTTGAGTTCCAGATGATCGAGCCTTCCCCGAACTGGAGACAAATAAGGGGACTATGGCCAAGAACTGGAGCCAAGAAAAGTGAGCAAGGGATTTGGGAGACTATATAGTGAGGACTTCATGACTCGCTGATTGGGGCTGTGGTGGGTGTGTGCCCCAAGGTCTTCTGATATCAGTTTTGTTTTTAAATGAGGGTTCTTTTTATAGTAGTTCTCCATACTTAATCAACATCAGAATTACTGGGAGAAAACTGGTTAAAAATGCAAATTCCAGGAACTCTGTGCCCTCCCCCAAGCTGTGATTCAGTCAATCTAGCATGGGGCCCAAGGAGACATTTCCCACTCCCAGTCATGGCCTCCCCAGGCTTCAGGGTTACAGTGAGGAGGATGGGTGTGTTATCACAATGGTGGACAAGGGATAATGATAATCAGAGAGCAAAAGGGGAAATCTACTCTTGAAACAGAAACACTGGATGCACTTAAAACTCAACTGATGAGGTTTTAACTTACAGCTATTTAAAACACTGGAACATGAAATGCTTCTACCAAAAAGCAGCTAAACAAATGCACAGGAGAGTGGGAGCCTGGTAGATGGGCTGAAGGTTCAGGAAATTGGGGAGGTTCACCTGAAGCCACAGGCTCAGTCGGGTAGGAAGTGGTGGTCATCCCCTACCACTTCCAACCAACCCCAGTGCAAACCTTGGAGGAAGACACCCTCCCTCCGTGCCTATTGATTTGTGCATAATGGAGACTTCCAAAAACAACCAGAAAGATTTTGCTGATGATGTCTCACCCTATTTACTACCAACAGCCCAGTGAGAATTTACAGTGGGGTTTCTCTACTCCAGCTTTACGGACATTTTGGGCTGCTGATGCAGTGAAGGGGTCCCGTGCACTGTATTATGTTCAGCAGCACCCCTGGTCTACTAGATTCCAGTAGCATGTCTCCAGTTTTGACAACCAAAAATGTCTCCAGATACCACCAAATGTCCCTGGGGGTGGGTGGGTGAAGAGACCGGAAGGTTGAAAATCACTGCCTTAAAGTGAGAGGCTTCCCAGTTGTTGAATTAGCAAAGGCGTTGGAATCCAATAGACATGGCTTTGAATCCCAGCTACCAACCTCACCAGTAAGGTGAAAACTTTAGTGGGCCCATGTATTCATCTTAAAATGGGGATAACAGGACCAACCAAAATGTTGTTGTGGCCCTGGCTGGCGTAGCTCAGTGGATTGAGCGTGGGCTGTGAACTAAAGCATCGCAGGTTCGATTCCCGGTCAGGGCACATGCCTGGGTTGCAGGCCACAGCCCCCAGCAACCGCACATTGATGTTTCTCTTTCTCTCTCCCTCTCTCTCCCTCTCCCTTCCCTCTCTAGAAATAAATAAATAAAATCTTTTAAAAAAATTCTTATTCTCAGAAGAGCTCCACAAGCCTCCCTGATGAGGGTCAAAGGCACAAGAAGAACCCCTAGCCTAAAACTTTTGTTCTTAATTTGATATAAACAGGTTTTTATTATGAAATTAATTCATGAATTCGGGCCCTGGCTGGTATAGCTCAGTGGATTGAGCGCGGGCTGCGAACCAGGCATCGCAGGTTCGACTCCCAGTCAGGGCACATGCCTAGGTTGCAGGCCATGTCCCCCAGCAACCGCACATTGATGTCTCTCTGTGTCTCTCTCTCTCTCTCTGTCTCTCTCTCTCTCTCTCTCCCCCCCCCACTTCCCTCTCTAAAAATAAATAAAATCTTAAAAAAAAATTTATTCATGAATTCGAGTGACCACCGTCGTTCTCCCCGCTACTATATAACACATAGGTAAGTAGACCAAAAGACAAACGTTAACAGCATCAGCCAGGTGCTTGGATTCCCCACTCAGGATTCACCCTCAATTCTAAAAGTAAATGTGTGCCTTGTTTTCCCCTAATAGACTTAACTAATAGCTTTCCACTACCACCATAACATCAATCAGGTCCATTTAACCAGCACTTATCAAACACCTGTGATGTTCCAGAACTGTTTCCAGGACACAGACCGTGGAGATCTGCCTTCAAAGATGCTCCCAGCCCAAGGGAAGAAATGAACATCAAAAGGATTGCTAGACCTTTCCAGGGCTAACTGGCCAGCTAGAGACGGTGCTCTAACAGGACAAGCAGAGGCCATGGGTATCTCACCCACCTCTGTACACCCCACAAGCTCACTGCCTAGCATACAGAACTAGAAACAAACCAAGGGTCCTTCACCAGCCCCGAGATGCTTAAACTATACAAACACCAGACATGCTTTAGTCTTGTTAGCCTCTCAGGTTGAGAAATCACAAAATGTTTTCTGGGCACAAGTGTCTTCAGATCCAACACTTCACTTACAAGATGACCAATTATGAGATTTTTTTTTTTTTAGCAAACATTAAAATTTACTGGGTTACCTCATCAACCCACACACTAAACAGGTCTCACTAGGCCCAACTTAAAATTGCCCTTAGCGGCCCAGTGGCTGCTATGTACTAGCTGGCTTGCATTGGTAACCAAGCTATATGGAATCACAGTAATATAACTAAATGTTTCAAGCTTAATTCCATTAAAATCACATCATTGAACTGCAACATTAGGAAAAATTACTGACAAATGGGAAAAAGAACATGAATCCAGGCTCCACAGCTACTTGACTCACCCCTGAGTCACATCCAGTACTCAAGTGAAGAGTAGTGTTTTTTGACTCATTATTATCAATTAAAATAAATGTTTTTGGAGACCTCACAGGTTGTAGATCTCTTACCAAGTGCCCCTTAACGAAAACCAAAAGACCTTAGGAAAGCCTAGACTAGCCAGATCCCCTTCTATTTTACAAATGTGAATACCTACTGACAAGTGAGAGTAACATGCCTCCCTGTTCGCCCCCCACCCATCAAATGATGGGGGGAATACAGTAAGAATCACACTTCTCTTACTCCCAAAACACTTTTGTGCGGACTCAAGATCTAACATAGATGTATGCATGCATACGCACACATCCCCCTCAGTATTTCTTTGTAGGATGCTCTTCACCTTGCCATCAAAACTTTCTGAGCTTTAAGATTAACAGACTGGGAATTAAGAATGGCTGGCAATACTCCTTAATCTTTTTTTACTTTATTTTCTCTTTGCCCAACTAAATTATTTAGATGTCACTTCCTCACCTTTCCGACTCTGATTCTGCCAGTTCCTCCTGCTCCCTTCCAAAGTCCACGGTTCTCTCTCCCTCCCTGGCCATGACTGCCCGAAGGAAGTGTTCAAATTTTCTCACTTTTCTTCACCCAATCATGTGAAGATTTTCCCTCACTTTTACAACAGAACAGGGAAGCACCCATCTTTTCCACAGGCAACACCTAAATTAAGCTGAAAGGCTGTTTAGGCTTCAGGTGGTGACACAAACTGAGTCAAGTACCGGAATCTTCAGGCCTCATCCAGAGCCTTCTTAGAGCCTAGAAACTCCTAGTTCAGGTGAGTGCTCACAGGTGATTAGTACCAGGATCACCTCCTAGACTCACCTCCTTGCAGCTAGGTGACCTTGAGCCACTATTCCTCAAGCCTCTCACCCTTCTGACCTCTAAATTGAGTATGCTAGAACTTTCACCAACCACTAACAGCTTTAGCTGGCAGGGCAATTATTCAACAAAACCTTAGGTATGTCACACCCCACTAGCTGCTGCCCTAGTCACTATTTTATATTCCGATTCTTCCCACCAGTCTCCTTTCCCTCCATCCTCACCTAAGCAATGTGGGAACTAAAAAAGTGCTTTGTTTTCTCCAAGGCACTTCCAGACCACCCAAATACAATGAGATTACTTAACAACATTGTGGTGTTTTCCGGCAACTCCCTTAACATTAAAAGCCCTCTTAAGTGTTCACTGTTCTTCCCCCTTTTTACCACAGGGAAGATGAAAAACAAGACCAAAGTCACACGCGGAGCCAATCATGAAGGGTAGGGCGCAAACCTAGATCTTGCTCCAGTCCTCAGTCATTTTATTAAGTCTTGTGCCTCCGGAGATCCTTTAACCTTGGGGGAGAAAATGTAAAGTAAGTACTCTTAGAAGCTCAAAAAACGGAAGAGAAAGCGAGAAAGTCAATGTTCCAAATGGTAACAAAAAAGGTGGATCCATCCAATTGAAAGAATACATTGCAAGAGCGGGATATTGACGAGATGCTCCAGGTAGGACGTATGGGAAGCGCAGATTGAAGTCCACAGCTCTCAAAGGTTTAAAAGCCACCAGAAAACAAGACCCGCAGTCCTACCCCTCCCCCCATGTTATAGGCATCCAGAGCAAAGCCTGCAAAATACCCCTCCCCCCTCATAGTTCCTGCACACAGTTCCGACTTCCCCAGCCCTCTATTCTAGTCGCCTCTCAGGCTTCTTAGGCTCCCCAATTTGGGGAGTTTGGGCACCCGCGCCCAGACCTCACCCCCCCCCCAACTAACAATCGTTTCCTTTTCCCGTCCCCGGTCCCTTTCCGGGGGATCTATCTCCTACGCAGTCGCCCAAGAATTTTGCAAGCACAGCGTGGTCCTTTCCCCAGCCTGAGCTCCCGTGAGGGGAGTCCCCGTCCCCGGGGGGAATTTACCCGCCCCAGAAAACAGGAAAAGGTCACGCGGGTGGCCCCACGCCATCCACGCCTCGTTTTGCCTCCGCCCCTGCACACCCGCCCCACCGTGTCCCGCCTAGGGGGCTCTAGGCGACCCGGGCCCCGAAGGGCGGATGGGCTGGGGGACCCGGCGCGGCCCCTGCAGACCCCGCACTGCGGTCGGGACCCAGCGTGGAGCGAGTCAGAGCTCGGCCTCCACCCGCCCGCCGGTGCACATGGTCCCGCAGCATGCATTGTTCGGCCCGCTGCGTGCGCTTCGCCGGGCCCCAGCCCTCCAGGCGACAGGGGCGACGGGGCAGGTGGCGGCAGCCTGTCCTCACCTTTGGCGCCGAGCTTGAAGTCGAGCGTGCTGTGCCGTGCTGCTGCCATAGTGAGGCGAGGCCCTGGGCCATGCCTGGGGGAGGCGGCCGCGGGAAAATGGGGGACCGCACGGCGGGTCAGCCTGCGGCCAGCGGGGACTGTGCCGCGCCGGGGAGGCCGAGGGTAAGAGGTGGGAGGGGCCGCCGGGAGCCACCCGGGGCGCAGGGGCGGGGTCGGGCCCGCCTCCGGGAGGGAGGAAGCGCAGTCGCCCGTAGCCCCGAACTTACAGCGAAGGGGGGGTGAGGCCTCGCTAAAGCAATGGTGGAAACGTGGGCGCCGTGCTCCCTCGCGTGCGTCACCAATGGCCGCGCCCCGCGCCCAGGATCAGGCGGGCGATACGGCCATCCGTTAGGTCACCTTAGGTTTAAACAGCGCAGCACGACTTCCGGGGGGCCCACTCCCTGTATTTCCCCCAGACCAGCCCCCAACCCAAGGCCCCTCTTATTTCCCGGCCAGAAAAATAAAATGCTAGGATCCACCCTGTAGTCTAAAACTACTGTACTGCCGCCTTTTTCTTAACTCTTCAAATGCTAATACTAATGATTACCATTGTTATTATTAGCAAGGGTTGGCTTTGCATTTCAGGACCGAATAGAAAAGCTCTTGGGCATTTAATTTACCTTCATTTTCATGCAAAACGGTAATGGGGGAGAAGCCAATGAGGGGATAATGTTGTTGATGTTGATCTAGGAAATTACAGGTTATAGAGCTGCGCCTCCATCATTGATGCCTCTATCCGTGGCAGTGAACCTTTCCGCTCTGCGCTGATCTTTGATTTGGGGATTATGGCTGGTGTTCAACAAGAATGTGGTAAAGGAAAGAACATCAGTGGCTGTGCATTAAAACCCTCTTTAATTACACCGACAATATCACTGGACAAATGCCTCCATCATGCCATCAGTCTTTTGTGCCTCTCTTGGCGCTCGGAAACTCCACGTGAATTGCTGTACTGGCTCTACAAATTTTAGATCAGTGATGTCGCTTACCTCCACAAAAGCAGAACCTAGGTATTCAACTCATCTCTCCTGCAGGCATCCCCTAGTGCTGTTTTGCTGAGTCCTCCTTTCTACAAGAACTGGACAATGCCTTCAGGAGTGTTCTTCAACTCACCATCCTGTTAAGAACTATACCGCTTTCGTAGCACCTACATTAATGTTTTCTTACAACCACCTGTTTGCTGCTCTGCATGTTTTCCTTTCTTCTGTGGTTCCCAGGTTCTCAATTTGTCTGATAGCTACTCTGCTATCTCAGCTTTCAGGCTCTATACTTCAGACTGCAGCTCCTGCTTTCTTCCTGCGATATTCTCCAGTTCTTGCCATCCCTCTGGAGTCAGGTCATTGGGGGAGCCAGTTGCCCTCCTCCGCCACATGGCAGAGCAAAGGTCTCAAGTGTGCCTCTCCCCACTCAGCAGCAGGGTGGGCCTCTGGGGCATGTAAACGTGTGCAGTGGCACAGAGTCAAGGGCTCCGAAGAGCCTGCCTTGAAATTCTCACTAGTTTTTGAACAAGGAGCCCTGTGTCTTTGTTTTGCATTGGGCCTGTAAATTACATAACCAGTTCTGCTCAGCAGCTTGTGTCCTGCTGTGCAGAAGACAAAGGCCAGTGCTAGTGCCTCACCTTGGTTCTGCAAGATGCAAAGTCAACGGATGTGAAAATCCATGAGCTGCTTTGCCACCAACTAACCAGACAGCCATAACAAAAATGCTTCATGATGTGCAGAACATCAGAGATAACTGGGCCTCGATATGGAATCGGCATTGTTGGGGGCAGCTTTAGGAGTTATTATTGTTAAGGATGTTCTCAATGCATGTGTCACCTACCCATGACACAGTCCTGCCAAGATTGTTAAGGGTAGGACATGGACAGGAGCCAAGGGCTTGAGGCTTCTTTAAATCCCCAACTGAGCTATGAGTACCTATTTGGATTCTGGAACATACTGTCATTGCCTGGGTTTTATAATCTGGGCCCCTGGCTTCAAGGCTTGTTACAGGATGAACAATCCCTTTGTGGGAATTGCTCGTATTCTGGTTTCTGGAAATTGATAAAATCCTGCAACGAAAAAGCAAGAGACTCAGCTACAACCTGCATTCTGGAAGCAACCTCCTAATCAACATCATCTTGGCATTGGTGAAAATGTGGATATCATGGATTAATGTCCTCTGGGTGGACCTCATCTTCTCTTGGCCAACAGGGAGCAAAAGGCAGTTCCTGCTGTCCTGGAGCATGCTGGGCAGTTTGCTGTTGAAACTAAACAATACCCCAGAACATGAACATCAGACCAGGATGGGACAAGACAAAGACCATTCCGTAATCATGTCTGAACATGCAGAACATGTGAACCTTATCCAAACCACAAACATCACCAAATATCCCCCAATCCTGGCTAATGAGGGACTGCTGCTTCTTTATCCATCACAGCCTCGGTCTAGTCTTCCCTGCTTCCAGATGACAGTTAAAGACACCCAGTCATGGGACTGCCCCGCCCCCAGTCCAGAGCAATACCTACCTTCCTTAAACGCTCCCCATAAGCACCTGGTACGGGCCCAGGCCTATACGTAGTCCTTCCTGATACCCTCTTGCTGCGATGCCCCATGGTGTGTGATCTCCCTCACTGCAAGGAGAAGAAAACATGCTTGTTCTACTCCAGGTGTGTTCCTGGGGGGTGTGGCTGGAGGGCAGTGCCAATAGTGACAATAAGGTGATGTCAACACTTACAGTGAAAATGCTTAGGTGCCAGGCATTACTCTTATCCAAAGCTCACATTTGCATGGACCCACCTGCTTATTTACAGTCAGGCCAACTTGAACATCTGGACAGAGATTTTAAAAAATCTGAGGAAGAGCCACACTTTCCTGCACAGTTAGCAACAGTAACTACCAACTGGGAAGAAGGAAGTCAAAACAGAAAAGAGAAGAAAGAAGAAAGATGTGGTGGCAGTGACTGGGAAGTGAGGTACTAACTGGACACCTCTGCAGGCTGTCATTGTGCTACTGTCCCCAACCTTTCTTGTGAAGAGAGGTAGGGGCTGGCAGCCCTTAACAGCAGCACCTGCCACCAAAGCCAGTACCTTTTGTTTTACTGCTTTATTTTTTGCTTTTTCACCAGTCCACTTGGGAACCCTTGGAGACATTCCACCTCCCTGTCTTCTGTGTGCAGCTGTGATGAAATCACTTCCTTTCTTTAAAAACCCGGCCTTAGTTATTAGGGTTAGAATGGCTGACAGAAATCTGGATGACTCCCCTACCATTTTGCAGATGAATGTAGGCCTCGCCCAGCTAGTGAAACATGATTAAATTTCTGATTTAAAAAAGTATGTAACTGAGAGGGGCCTGGAATCTTTGACAGAGTGTTTCTCAAGTTAACTGCACATTGGATCACCTGGGGAGCTTTAAAAACCTACACCTGCCTGAGCCACAGCCCACAAAGACCAGTCTGGGCATTGGGCTTGTTAAGAATAAATAAACAGCTCTGGTTGGTGTAGCTCAGTGGATTGAGTGCCGGCCTGTGAACCAAAGGGTCACTGGTTTGATGCCCACTCGGCACATGCCTGGGCTGTGGGCCAGGTCCCCAGTGGCGGCCATGTGAGAGGGCCATACATTGATGTTTCTCTCCCTCTCTTTCTCCTTCCCTTCCCCTCTCTCTGAAGATAAATAAATAAAATCTTAAAAAAATTAAATCATAGGCTGCCATAGCTCAGTGGACTGAGCTCGGGCTGCGAACCAAAGCATCACAGGTTCGATTCCCAGTCAGGGCACATGCCTGGGTTGCAGGCCACGGCTCCCAGCAACCGCACATTGATGTTTCTCTCTCTCTCTCTTTCTCCCTCCCTTCCCTCTCTAAAAAATAAATAAATAAAATCTTTAAAAAATTAAATTATAAAAAAAACAAAACCAGGAGATGCCAATGTAAAGCCAAGGGTGCCACGGCCAAATCAAGAAGCAGTGTGAACCACAATAGATACAACTCCACTCCCACAATGGTGACTCTAATATAAGCAAATAAATTGTGCAAATAAGAAAATAACAAGCGTTGGCGATTTGGTGAGCATGTGGAGAAATCGGAACCCTCCATACCTCCGTGCATTGCTGGTGGGAATGTCAAGCGGTGCAGCCGCTATGGAAAACAGTATGGAGGTTCCTCAAAATGTTAAACAGAATTAGCCCTGGCTGGCGTAGCTCAGTGGATTGAGCTCGGGCTGCGAACCAGGCATCGCAGGTTCGATTCCCAGTCAGGGCACATGCCTAGGTTGCAGGCCATGTCCCCCAGCATCCGCACATTGATGTTTCTCTCTCTCTCTCTCCCTCTCCCTTCCCTCTCTAAAAATAAATAAAATCTTAAAAAAAAAATGTTAAACAGAATTACATATGACCCAGCAGTTCCTGTAGGGCATATACTCAAGAGAATGGTAAACAGGTGTTCATACAAAAGCTTGTACATGAATGTTTGTAACAGTACTATATACAATTGTCAAAAGGTAGAAACAACCGTCCAGCAATAGATGAGTGGATAAGCAGAATAGTATTCAGCCATAAAAAGGAATGAAGTTCTGACCCCGGCTACAACACAGATGAACCTTGAAAATATGTTATGCAAAAGAAGCCGGTCACAAAAGAACACATAGTGTGATAGTGTGTAATTCCATTTGAAATGTCCAGAACAGGCAACTCCAAACAGACAGAAATTGGGTTAGTGGTTGCCAGCGGCTGGGGCGTAGCAAAGGGAGCTGACTGCTTGATGGGAATGGGGTTTCCTTCTGGGGCGATGAAAATGTCTTGGAAGTAGGTACAGGTGGTGGTTGCCCAACATTGTAAATGTACTAAATGCCAGTGAATTTTTCACTGTAAAATAGGTAATTCTATGTTATGTGAATTTTACCTCAATTTTTAAGAAAAGCTTGTAGGTAAACGAAGTTTTTAAGGTAAAGCTGTACAGAAATTTATTTTAGATTTTATTTATTTATTTTTAGAGAGAGGGGAGGGGAGTGAGGGAGAAAGAGAGGGAGAGAAACATCAGTGTGTGAGAAAAACATCGATTGGTAGACTCTCGCACAACCCCAACCACGGACCTGGCCCGGGAATTTAGCTGCATCCCAGGCACATGCCCTGACTAGGGGATCTTTTGGTTTGCGGGATGATGCCCAACCCACTGAGCCACACCAGTTAGGACTGTACAGAAATTTTTATTAAGTGCACTTCATCACCTGAAGTCAATTTCAAATACATGTCTAATGGAAGGAAGTTGAAGTGACGTGTTTGAAAAAATAAAAAGGAAAATCAAAGGCTGTTGGGAAACCAGCCTCATGATTGCAGTTTTCCCAAAGAAAACATCCTTCAGCCTCACACACTAATTTATTTACTCCTAGGGACAGCCAAAACAGGTAGGTACGATTGTCCCCATTTTATCAACTAGTTAACTGACTGTACAAGGAAGTTAGGTAGCTAGAAAGTGATAGAGCCAGGACTTGAACCCGGGCAGGTGGCTCCTGAGTCAGGCCATTCACCTCTTCATGGTGAAGCATCTGATTGTCCTGGCTGTTATCTCACACCGTCCCACTTTTCTTGCAACTCCATAAACCCAAAGTGTGTGAGTCTGCCTGCCTTCCACCAGCAGGCACCCCCGCCCCATCAGGGAGTGTGACCTTGGAGAGAGTGTCCTACCTCTCTCCTCTCTGGAGCCATTGCCTGTCTTCACCAATTTCTGGGGTGAATTCCTACCCTACTTCTTACGAGCCGTGTGACAGTGGACAGGTTCATCAACCTCTCTGTAAAATAAAGCTAATAACATTACCCACCCCATAAAGATGTTGTGAAGATTAAATGAATAAATATATGAAAAGTACAGGGGACTGACATGTGACACAGATCCGGTAAGTGTCAGGTAGCTACAAGAATGAGAATGAGAATGTTGAAACTATTATCAAGGCACACCCTACTCCGGGCACCAAGCTCCTTCAGGACTCCTGACTTTTCACCCTTGTTCTCCCAGTGCTTGGCACTGGGCCTGGCGCGGCACACTGCAGGCCCCCAGTACCTGTGTCCTTGGAAATGAAGGGAGGGGTAGAACATTATGCTCTACACCCCAAAGGACCCCAAGCAGAGACCAAGTTCTCTGAGGCCAGGGGTTGGGGAAGGGAAGAGATGGTAACAGCCAGCCCACGTGACTTCCCACTCTGTTTCTCATCATTCCACTCCTATTCCTGACCCCCAGGGTGCCAGGCAGTTCACAGCCCATTCAGAAGGTCTTTAAAAGAGTTCACCGGTAGAACTTTCTGGAGGATTATTTAAGAAAAGTAAATGACAAAAAGGCTTCCCTTAAGACATTTTAAGACAGCACCCTGAGTACCAGTCATACCCTCTGTTGTGTCCCCGTCGGCCCTTTGACTACTAGCATGCAGACCAGAAAGGATGACAAATCGCTTCCCGCTGTTACCCTGCAGACACACTCCTCACCCTGCAACCTCTCAGTGCCCTGAGACGTGTCCACACACCCTAGAGGGTTCAGCCAGTTTGAGAAAGCCTGACTTACCAGGAAGATTTGAAGTGTGAGACTCCATCACTCAGCCCTAAGAAGGCACACCAGGCCAGCCTTTCTTAAGAG
Source organism: Tonatia bakeri (assembly GCA_004024845.1). Taxonomy (NCBI): domain Eukaryota; kingdom Metazoa; phylum Chordata; class Mammalia; order Chiroptera; family Phyllostomidae; genus Tonatia; species Tonatia bakeri. The sequence goes on from PVIA01005875.1 coordinate 77,859, forward strand.
GAACTCTTCTTGAGACTCTTTGATGAACCCCTCCGCATGAAATGCTGCACTTCCATTTTTCCTCTCATTTCTAGCAAAGAATGGTGCATTGTGGGGAAGGAAGTCTTAATTGTTACAATGTATTACCCGAATGACCCAAGTAACGACACAATCAAAAGTGTTACCAAGGCAAATAATGGAGGGTGCTTTGGTCTCAGAGATAATGCCCTGACTTCTTGTTTCAACGCAGCATTTACTATCGCTGATACTTGAAGATGTGACTAAATTCTCAACTGTACGTTCTTTACATGTATATTTCTCTATAAGGTTTATTCCTTTCTTCCGTAGTCCTGGAGAGGCGATTCACAGAATGATCACAATCAGGGCCCTTCGTTAGGCAGCCTGGGTCCTTATCTTGATTATTCCATTTGTTTGCAGGTAACCTTTGACAAATGATCTAATCTTTCTAAGTTTCTTCTCAGTGAAGAAGGTGTCATAAAAAAAAAGCACCTCTTCATACAATTGATCTGAGGCTTCAATAAACTAACAGAAGTACAGCACTTAGAATGGTGCCTGGCATGTAGAAATCCCCATGGAAGAATTAGTTATTACTGATGAGTTAAGACTGCTATTTCCTTTGCCCCAGTTCACATGGTGGGTACCTAGGGGTTTAGAGGGCAACTCCCACTTCAGCTGCCATTTGCCTACCTACAGTAGAGCTAAAAGTTTCCCAAAGCCCATATAGGGTCCACCTATCTCAAAATGTATTCAATCGACACAAAGTCAACAGTCAGAGGGAGTTCCGAAAGCTGACTGCAGTGGGATTGGATGTGAGCCACCATTTTGTACTGCATGATGGCACAGTGCCTTTCACTTGCCAGACACTTGGGTCTCTTTCCTCCCCTGAAATACCTCCTTTCTCCAGCAAGGTTTATTCCCTGTTTAAAGACATAGAGACTGAGACCAGGTGGCCTGCTCAAGGCCACACACCAGTCTATGGCAGAGCAAGTCTTGGAGCGTGGGTCACTCTGACTCCCAAGGCAGGATAATTTCTAATCTATCAAGTTGTCACTCAGTACTGGAAATGAGAGCAGAGAAAAAGCTCTGAATGCGTCATTTAAAACATGCTCATTCTACTTGCAGACAATTGTTGTTTTAAGGAAAAGGGAGAAGAAAGAGAGATTACATTTTGGCATGCAAAGGCAAAACAATAAATATTTTTTTCCTGTTCCTGGATCTCAATGCAGCTTCTTCATGTAACTGAAACGCAGGCCCGCCTGCCTGCTGCTATGAAAGACAATACTTGAGAGGCAGGTGCTGATGTAAAGGAAAGTGGTTTATTTGCAGGTGCCAGCCATCTGGAAGATGGGGGACTCCTGTCACAAAGCCCATCTCCTAGAAGATGGGGGGATCATGTCTCAAAGCGCATCTCCACCCCTCAGTGGAGGCAGAGGCTTATAGGGAGAGGGGAACAGAACAAAGAGATCAAGGGAGGGGGTTGAAAAGCTCTCTACGTGCAGATGAGCACACTCCATTCTGATCAGGCAAGTGATGGTCTGGTGTGTGTCGTCCTGGTTTAGTCGTCCTGGCTTCACATTTATCCCGGCTTCGCATCATCGTGGGTCTACAGTTAAAGATCAGCAAATTTCCAGGAGCAGGGATGGGTCACAGTGTCCCACTGTTACAATTTTATACTGTTGCATTCAAAGTACATGAATGTGTGCATGTTGACACAGCTCTTATTTTAAACTCTTCTTTAGCTCAGTTTTCACCTTCTTCCTCTTGACACAACCAGTCTTACGACTCCCCCCTTTCAGTCTCTGAGAATCTGCCCCAAGTCGTTATGCAGTAGTTACTGTTAATATCAACGCTGCAAATGATGATTCAGTCCTCCCCACTAAGCCATGGGTTTCTTCAGGCTTTACAGTAGAGTGCCTGGCATAATATTACCATGTTAACCATAAGGGTCTTTCTTACCCTTTCTTACCCTTTAAGGATCTATTAATATTGATAGTTTAAACATATATTCCTTGGGGAGCACCCTTCCAGGTGTTAGAGGAGGTGCCCAATTCATGATTCACTTAATAAAGCCAATCAGATCTTCAAAAATAATAAAATAAGCCCTGGCTGGCATAGCTCAGTGGATTGAGAGCGGGCTGCAAATCAAAGCATCGCAAGTTCGATTCCCAGTCAGGGCACATGCCTGGGTTGCAGGCCACGGCCCCCAGTAACCTCACATTGATGTATCTCTCTCTCTCTCTTTCTCCCTCCCTCCCCTCTCTAAAAAATAAATAAATAAATAAGTAAATAAAATCTTTAAAAATAAAAAAATAAAATAATAAAAAATGTTAATTTCATCAGAAAGTTTGTCCTTTAATAATCTTAAATCACCCTTTTTCCAAATTATTTACAAATACATAGTTTACTCTTTTTTTGTCTGAAATAGACAGTAGATATTGTTTCACTCTCAGTATACCTATTGACATTAAAACTCCATAAGTGAAAAGTGAACATATGTTAAATTTGCTTCCTTAAAAAAAAAACACCAGGTTACTGCACATTGGCTATTTGCAATTAATAAAACAAAATTTAGAAACTTTGCAGTAAATATATTTGGGCAAAAAAGGAAAATTGTACTGCAATGCAAGATGCCTGACAAATGGGAACAATCACGCTAAAGAACGTTCTATTGCTGCACAATTGGTAAGGTCTCCAGTTGGGCCAAACCCATGTCACGTGCCTACTGCTGTGATGTACTGAGAAGGACCCAACATCCCTCTGTAGTATTCTTGCCAAAAATAACACAACCTGTACCTAATCACGAAGAAACATCAGACAAACTCAAACTAAGGGGCCTTCCACAAAATGAATATCCTATATTCTTCAAAAAATGTCAAGGTCAAGAAACACAAAAAAGCTGAGGAACTGTTTCAGATGCAAAGAAACTAAGCAAATATTACAACTGAATCAAAAGTGTGATTCTGGATTGGATCTTCGAGCAGGAAAGGAAAATAGCCATAGGAAGAGATTTTATGGGGACAATGGACAACAGTGGAACAGGGATTGTGTATTAAACAGTGGCTTCATAGCAGTGTCAAATTTCCTGACTTTGATCAGTGTACTATGATTTCATAAGAGAATGTCCTTGCTCTTAAGAATTATACTTTGTGTCCTGGCTGGCATGGCTCAGTGGATTGAATGCTGGCCTGTGAATCAAAGGGTTGCGGGTTCAATTCCCAGTCAGGGCACATGCCTGGGTTGTGAGCCAGGTCCCCAGTAAGGGACGTGCAAGAGGCAACCACATATTGATGGATCTCTCTTTGTCTCTCCCTTCCCCTCTAAAAAATAAATAAATAACATCTTTTAAAAATTTGTTTTAAATTATACCCTGCAGCATGTTTGCTGAAGGGGCAGAATATCTCCAACAGATCTATGGTTTGGGAAAAAATATATATGCATGTATAAATAAAAAGAGAGAGACTGACAAGGCAAATGGGGCAAAATGTCAACAATAGCTGAATCCGGGAAAGGGTGTACAAGAGTTCCTTGTATGCTTTTTTGCAACTTGTAACATTGGATGCTATCTTTTCATGAAAACTATTTAATCTGTATTTACATTCCATACAATTTACAGTTGAAAAAAAGATAACTTTACAGGGCCAAGTTGTTTTAACATACCTAACATTTTTCCCATAACTGAATGGGGTACCAAAAATCATTTTCCTTTAATATTTACATCCACATTGCCAAAACTAGTGTATTTTGTAGAAGAATTGATTTGACTCTGAAGTGAACATACCTGTTTCAAAACCACATCTGTACAAGTTAAATAAATTCAGTAATTTGTGTCAACTCAGTATTTTTAATGTTAAAATCAAAGGGGTATTGTGCTATTTGAGAAGCAATTCTAGATTTATAAATATAAACAAAGCATTCTTCAAAGTTTCCTTATAATTTCACAGCCACCTTACCTGATACTGTCTATTACAATTAAAATTGCCTGCATATTGTTCCATGTTAGCAAAATGTATAAAATCATTATCATTGATTTAAATCATGCAAAGTTTCAATTTCAACATAAACTCTTATACCTGCATAGCTAAATCACAAATAAGCTTTTCCTTTTTGCGGAGCTTCAAATTTATCTTGTTCATATGTAAACATGTAAATCACATTACCATTTTTTTTTAAAGATTTTATTTATTTATTTTTAGAGAGGGAAGGGAGAGGGAGAGAGAGAGAGAGAAACATCAATGTGCGGTTGCTGGGGGACATGGCCTGCAACCTAGGCATGTGCCCTGACTGGGAATCGAACCTGCGATGCCTAGTTCGCAGCCCGCGCTCAATCCACTGAGCTACGCCAGCCAGGGCACATTACCATTTTTTTGATTAGTGAATATTTGGCAAGCATTCCTTTTGTTCTGAGAAAATCCCAAATTGCAGTTAACAGCACAGTAAAACTTTGTAAAACTCTGTGGCTCAACCAACAAGCACTGGCAACAAATACAAGATCATTAAATTCATCATCTGCTTCTTTCAATGGTTCCATAAACTGGTGATGAGTCATAGAATTTGTACGTATACGCTCAACAATTTTAACAACCCGTTTCCATGACACTTTTCATAGAATCTGTTTTGGAAAACTGAGCACAAATATTTTCAGCATGTATCATAAGTGATATGAAGTCACCAGAAAAACATCAGTCTCTTGTTTTAAAATTCCAACAAATCCAGAGTCTTGACCTAACAGTTGGAGCAACAGCTGTTACGATACATTTTTTATATCTAACTAAAGTTTTCCTATCAAAGATACAAAAGATTTTAAAATATCCATGTCATAGTTTTTTAGGCTATGGATGGTCATTTCATTGCAAGTATGGCAGTCCTTTGAAACAAAACGTACCCAAAATACTAATTAGACAGTGTCCTATTCACTGTATGAACATACGAAGCTAAAAAAAAGTACTTGTAATTTTTTCAACTTTTAATCAATTAATCTTAGATACTGTTAGTAAGGTCTGGTAGTCTACAGACAGTTTACTTTGTGTTTTAATTGAAGATCTTTCTTTTTTGTAAAATAACATTTTTAGTCTTTTCCTTATAATTTTTAAACAAAATGTCCATAACCGAAATAATAATTTCTTTTACTATTTCCTTCTAAAACTGGTTTTCTTTTACATGCAGGTATTCAAACAATTTGAAAGTTGGCCAAAGTTACAAGTTCAGAGCTTGCTATCATATTTTAAACAATTTCCACGGGACATTCAATTTTGAATGCAGGCAGCTAATTTTATTGATTGCTTTCTACTCTTCTCATCAAATTCACTCTCTATTTGCTGAAAAATGTTATTTTTCTCCACTTTATTACCTTTAAACAATTTTTATACAACTGCTGTTTTGTTTAGGTCTGCTGTAGCAAATTATATGAAATTTACAACATACTTCTTGTAATGTGTTTTTTTTCTTCTTCTGGTTTAGTACTAATATCCATATCTCCACTCAATTCTGCCTCAGTACTATGCCTTCTATTTAAATTTAAAAAGTTAGTCCATAGTTAATTTTTACTTTATTTTTTAAATTAATTTATGTTTTAATCCTCACCTGAGGATATTTTTCCATTGTTTTTAGAGGAAGGTGGGGGGAGAAAAGAGAGAGAAACATTGATGTTAGAGAGAAACATCGACTGGTTGCCTCCCGTATGTGTCCCAACTGAGGATCAAACCCACAATCTGGGTACGTGTCCTGACTGGGAATCAAAACCATGACTCCTCAGTTTAAGGGATGACACTCCAACTGAGCTTCTCTGGTTTAATTATATTATACTTTAAAGTATAGGAAGTATTTCACTTTAGTTACCAATTACCATTTACACAGGTATGGTGGTAAATGATGCTATCTGTATAAAATATTCAAATAAAAAGACATTTCAGCCCTGGCTCAGTGGATTGAGCATGGGCCTGCAAACCAAAGGGTCCCTGGTTCGATTCCCAGACAGGGCACATGCCTGGGTTGCAGGCCAGGTCCCCAGTGGGCGGTGCATGATAAGCAACCACACATTGATGTTTCTTTCCCTCTCTCCCTCCCTTCCCCTCTCTATAAAAATAAATAAATAAATAAAAACTGTTAAAAAACATGTTTTTTTAAAAGATAAATTTTTTTAAGATTGTATTTATTTATTTGTAGAGAGGGAAGGGAGGGAGAAAGAGGGAGAGAGAGAAACATCAATGTGCGGTTGCTGGGGGCTGTGGCCTGCAACCCAGGCATGTGCCCCGACTAGGGATTGAACCTGTAATGGTTTGGTTTGCAGCCTGCACTCAATCCACTGAGCCACGCCAGCCAGGGCTAAAAAACACATTTCAATGATAAATTAGTGTGTAGGAAAAATTTGAATTGACTTAATCCATCGACACTAACTAGACAGATATTGGGTTTATGTATAATACTAGAGAGGACTCGACACACAGTGCAGTATAGTATAGCAATATCTGTGAGATAGAACAGTTAAAGTATAAATGGTCTAGAAAAATAGGGAGGAGATACCATATTTTTCGGGTCATAAGACACACCTAGGTTTTAGAGAAGAAAAATAGGGAAAAAATTTTGAAACAAAAAATGTAGTAAAATATTTATAACATAAATAACATAATATTTTACCAATGTAAATGTAAGCAGAACTCAACAACACCATTAACAACCATTATTCCTCCCAAATTTGGGGGGGAAACATGCATCTTATAGTCCAAAAAAATATGGTAAATATGTTTACCATCACCTATGGATAAACTTATGCATTATTTTTTCAAAAGACTTTTTAAAAAGATTTTATTTATCTATTTTTAGAGAGAAGGGAAGGGAAGGAGAAAGAGAGAGAGAGAAATATCCATGTGTGGTTGCCTCTCACACACTCCCTACTGGGGATCTGGCCTGCAACCCAGGCATGTGCCCTGACTGGGAATCAAACCGGCAGCCCTTTGGTTTGCAGGCCCATGCTCAATCCACTGAGCCACACTAGCCAGGGCTGCATTATTTTTAAATAATTGTATTTTTTTGACTGTCTTTATTTTTAAAACTACAGTTGGTACTAAGAAAACTCTCGTTCTAACTTTAACTCAGGTTAACTCCATGAGGCCTTTTCCCACCTTCCTTTTCTCTGTTCCTATAAAATCCAGTGCACTACTCTTAACGAGTTTAGCAATACTGGTGGTCCCAGGTACTTGTCACCTAATTCAAGTAGAACCTTTAAAAAATGATGATGATGGTGATGGCATTGATAAATATGTATGGAAGACTGGAGTCCTCTTCCTGAAATAGTCATTTTTTTTCTATAACCTAAAATAAGCTATGCTGTGTTCTTTCAGATGCTCACTGAGATGTTGTGCTTTTTTTTTTTTTTTTTGCAGTTTCCTGTCAATAATATTTTGATGTGCCTAAATTGTGAATAAACTGACAACGCCTTTTTCTTTCCAACTTGTTCTTGGTAGAATGGCTCCCACCAAAAAGGGTGGTGAGAAGAAAAAGGGTCATTGTGCCATCAGCGAGGCAGTGAACTGAGAATACACCACCAACATTCACAAGTGCATCCATGGAGTGGGTTTCAAGGAGCATGCCCCTTGGGCACTCACAGAGATCCGAGCATTTGCTATGAAGGAAATAGGAACTGCAGATGTACGTATCGCATTGACACCATGCTCAACAAAGCTGTCTGGGCCAAAGGTATAAGGAATGTCCCACACCGTATCCGGGTACAGTTGTCCAGAAAACGTAATGAGAATCAAGATTCACCAAACAAGCTCTATAGGTTGGTCACCTACGTACCTGTCACCCCTTTCAAAAACTTACAAACAGTTAATATGGGTGAGAACTAACTGCTGATTATTGAATTTTAAAAATGCAAACCCCCCCCAAACCCAAATGACAATGCATTATAAATACAACAATGAGGACAAAAACAAACCTAGCACATATTTGTATCAATGCTTGCCCCTGTCCTGAGTTATAGAATTCATTGTTTATCGTTCTCTCTTTTCCCTTTAGAATGTGAGCCCTGGAAGCAGGGGCTGTTTTATTAACCTCTGAGGCTCAACGCCTAGGATAAGTCCTGGCATATGACAAGAGTCCTGGGCATGCTATAAATCCATGAGGAATCGGTGAAAGAATGGGAATCCAATGTATTCATTGTTTTTCATGCATGTATACACTCAGCCCCTACTATGTGGCATCTATCCTAGAATATCTATAAGTTTGGGATATAAGAGGACAATGATCTATTTGTTTGAATGTGGTGAAATAAAATATTTAAAAGCAAAAATTAAAAGGCATAGAACCAAGAAGACAACATAGACCTAACTAGTTTTATATAGTGGAACATTCACCCTAACTATGAAACAGAGGCGCTACCAGGAACGTGAGAAGCAGTGTCCTATAGACTTCCTTCTCAGTTGGCACCGGATCCCAACTTCACATGAAAGGCTTAAAATAAAAAAGACTGCTCTTTGCCTTTTTTCCTTTCTCCAAATCTTGTGATTTGGGGATCAGAATCACAAGTTGGCAAATCTACCCAGAGTTTGCAGCATTCTGATTTAAGCACAGATGCTGTTAAACCACAAAGAGAATCAAGTGTTTTCACCACAGCTGGATCTCTACCTTCTCTGGCATCTGTGGGGCCCGCCTGTTGGGTAATCAGTCAATAGGTGCTCGCCTTCTCTCTGTATTCCTGTGGCATTAAGGCAGTTAGTTCCACACAGGAAATGGAACTCTGAAGCAGGGTTCCTCCACTGTTGTTGCTATGGTGGGCTTAAGTTCATGTAGCAAGAATCACTAAAGAAACAAGATGAGACACCCCACAGGAGCAGTCTGGTATACAAGTCCCTAATCAAAATGATCCAACTTTTCATCACTGGTAATAGGACAAACTGACATCAAGTGCCGTGTGATGTAATATCACGATGGCTGAGGTATCTATTGCTGCACAACAAATCACCACAGAATTTAGTGACTTAAAATAAATAACAATTGAAGGTACCTTCAAATTGAATACAAACAAACAAATGAACTGAAGTGGTTTTAAAATAACATACATTGGGAGCCAGCATTAATCCAAGTATTTCAGTACCCAGAATTTGGACCACATACCCTTAGGCTAAAGAGAAAAAGAACTCCAACAATAAACAAATATTGAGCTCTAGTAAGAAAGCGTGCTTCAGATAAGCATGAGTTCGCAATTCTGAAACTACTTTCTTTGCATTCTACAATTAAGCAAATAAGAAAATACATTGTGAATAATAGGATCCATGTTTTTCACTGGTGGAGAAGTAATCACAATCATGAAAAGGGGGCAGAATAGATTGAAGACTTCCAAATTGAATTGGAACTGGAGGCATTAGTTTTAATATAGATAGATAAATAGATGGGTAGATAGAGCCCTGGCTGGTGTGGCTCAGTGGACTGAGTTTTGGCCTGCGGATCGAAGGGTCACTGGTTCGACTCCCAGTCAGGGCACATGCCTGGGTTGTGGGCCAGGTCCCTGGTTGGAGATGCGCAAAAGACAACCACACATTGATGTTTCTCTCCCTCTCTTTCTCCCTTCCCCTCTTTCTAAAAATAAATAATCTATTTTTAAAAATAGATATTGATAGATACAGAAATAGATACAGATGTGTGTGTGTATTTAGTGAATGAATTTGTGTGTAAGTATGTATATATGCACAGATGTGTATGTGTACAGTTAGATATCTATTTCCCAGCTCTGTCTCCAGACAGTCTAGAAGTAATGACATCTCAGTAACGATGAACATATCCAGCACCCAGATCATGGTTTCTAGATAACATTGTTCACTAAAAGGATCCTTGAAAAAATGACTGATTTTAGGACTGGAGCAAGGAAAATAAAGATAATCCTGGACTGTTTTGTGCCAGAAAGTAAGGGAGCACTCAAGAAATTATAGGGACATGTTAAAAGGTCACAGAAGCCAATTTGAAGAATTCCCACTGGCCCACTGTAGAATAATTTGAGCATAAATGTAAATAAATAACATGAAAGGTCGTAATTTATTGAATAAAGTAAGAATCCATGAGTCCACACTTAAATGAATGAACAAACAAGTAAATAAATAATAACAAAAAGATCTTCCTTACAGTGAAAGCCAAGTAATAAATGCAGAAGGAATAATGAAAATCACCCTTTGGTCACTATCATCATCATCATAATTCAGACAAATATCATCAGTGTGTGCTAAAACAAGTAGGTGAAAGTTTGGGTAGTAACAAGATATTTACTGAGTATCAAAGTGTCTCTCCAGAAGACATCTATTAATTGCAAAGGGGAAAGCAGTAACTTTACAGTTACTGACAAATACCAGCTTAACAAAAGTTAAGATCAATAACAGATCTAATTGACCGGATGTGCCTGCCGGTATGATGCACTGTAAAAAAAATCAGCATCACTTCTGCAGTATTCCTTCCCAAAATTCATGGTCTAAGTCTAATCATGAGGAACGTTAAACTTCAAGTTAAGGACACTTTACAAAATAACAGGCCTGCACTCTTCAAAAAATATCAGTGTCATGAAATACAAAGAAGTGATCTGAAAATATTTCAGATTAAAGAAAACTTCTTAAAGAGACATGATAGTCCTGGCTGGTGTGGCTCAGTGGCTGACCTGTGAACCAAAGGGTCACCAGTTCAATTCCCAGTCAGGACACCTGCGTGGGTTGAAGGCCAGTAACAGCCACGTGAGAGGCAACCACACATTGGTGTGTCATTCCCTCTCTTTCTCCTTCCCTTCCCCTCTCTAAAAACAAATAAATGAAATCTTTTAAAAAAAGAGAGAGACATGATAATTGAAGGCAACACACATCTTGGGTTTTCTGTTCTGTTTTTTGCTACAAAAGACATCCTTGGGAGCATTGCTAAAATCTTAATCAGGTATACAGATCAGGCTTTAGTATTGTATCAATGTTAATTGTTTTTATAATTGTATATGGTTACATAAGATAATTTCTTATTTTTAGGAAATACAGACAAATATTTAAGGGTAAAGGAGCATCATACTACTATTTACTCAAACAGTTCAGAAAAACACAAGGGAGATACAGATAGAGACAGATGACAGAGATTGAAAAAAGAATAAAGCAAATATAATAAAGTACTGTATTCATATTTCAGGACTCTGGGTACCTGGGAATTCACTGTATTATTGTACAACTTTCCTATAAGCCTGAAATGATGTCAGCCTCTCCATATAAATTACCTGTTGTTGTTCTGTCAGTTGACTGGGCTCGGATGAGTACTTCTTGTTTCCAGTCTCATATGGAAGAGTCACTGCATGGTCCCTGATTGGATTCCAGGTTGGAGAAAAATATTATAAAGGACGTCTAGGGGCCAACTGGGGAAATGTGAGTGTTATCTGTACACTAGATAACATTGTTTCACTGATGTTACATTTCTCGGATATGACAAGGTGACTTTGAAGGAAGATATCCCTATTCTCAAGAGATACAAGCTAAAGTATTGTAATTCAAGACAAAGTATCATAATATCTGCAATTTGTTTTCAAGTGGTTCAGGAAATACAACAAGAATAAACTTAAATACATGTGTATATGTTTATATTTGGAGAGAGAGAAGCAAATGTGGTAAAATGATTGTCAATCTTGATGAGTGGTATAGAACTTTTTTATGTACTATTCTTACAACTTTTCTATAGTTTTGAAAAATTTCAAAATAAAGAATTGAAGATAAAAATAAAAGAAGAGCATTTCTTGAAAATATTCCCCCCCAATACTGTAGTTTTTATACGATCCCCACATATATCATAGAATCTTAGAATCTAAGTCCTCAGAGTTCATCCAGTTCTGGGTTTATCAAATCATGGATTGTAACTCAGTCCTTGGTCATAAATAGCAGATAGCTGGCCAGCATTTCTTCGAATGGAATGGAATGGAATGTCACAGAACAAGAAAAAATATCAGTGGGCCCCATCACTTATTAAGAGAAGTCTGTTTGGTGAAACTTTTGTTTGAATAACATCTACATGTATCCATGCATGTGATGATTTCCAAGGAAAAAATCTGTTTCCCATGGGTCATGCTCAAAATGGTTGAAAAGATTCAACTGCACAGGACCTCCAGACAATTTCAATTCAATTCAAGGCTGGGGATTCTGTTCTTCAACAGGGCACTTTTGGATTATATACAACATTTTGTTATTATTATTCAAATGACACAAATTTCAGAGATGCAATTGAGTGAATCTCAGTATAGTACATGAATGGAGAGGCACAAGAACTAAAGAATTAAGGCCCTGGCTGATGTGGCGCAGTGGACTAAGCACTGGCCCGCAAACCAAAGGGCCACTCAATTCCCAGTCAGGGCACATGCCTGGGTTGTGAGGCAGGTCCCCAGTGGCGGGCATGTGAGAGGCAATCACATACTGATGTTTCTCTCCCTCATTTCCTCCCTCTCCTCTTCTCTCTAAAAGTAAATAAAATCTTAAAAAAGAACTAAAGAATTATATACTCAAGAAGTACACACTAGTATATTTAATAATCTAATAAATGACAAAGGAAGCATCATAATTTAATGGTGGAGACATGAATTCACTATATTGTTTTGCCATATTTAGTCAATTGTTTGGTTTAATGAATATTTTAGAGCCTGGCTCCACACCCTACAAAATGCACATATTTTAAAATATTTTTTTTATTTATTTTTCAGAGAGAGGGAAGAGGAGGGAGAAAGACAGGGATAGAAACATTGATGTGCTACCAGTTGCCTCTCTCGTGCCTCCAACCAGAGGGACCTGGCCCCCAACCCAGGTATGTGCCCTGAATGGGAATTTAACCAGTAACCTTTCAGTGTGCTGGATGATACCCAGTCTGCTGAGCCACACCAGTTGGGGAAAAATATACATTTTTTAAAAAGTCAAATTAAAAATCATCAGAATATAATTTGTATCACAATCCAATAGTCAACATTATTCTTTTTTAATTGAGATCTAATTGACATATAAAATTGTATTAGCTGCAGATTCAACATAACCATTTGATATTTGTATATATTACATGGAAACTTCCTACTGTTGGCATTTATTCAAAAATTAATCATCTTGTCTTTTTTCTTGTTCTCAGTATGGTGCAGGATAGTTTATTGAGAAACTAATTTGAATTTTGTCCTTATATCTCAACTCCCCAAGGGCTTTTGCACCAAGCAGGACTTAGGGACCAGGGATACTGCTTAGAAAGAGAAGTGGTTTAAAAGCAACCTCCCAGTCTGCATTTCCACCAACAGTGTACTAGCGTTCCCTTTTCTCTGTATCCTTGCCAGCACTTGTTGTTCGTTGATTTATTAATGATGACCATTCTGACAGGAGTGAGATGATATCTCATTGTGGTTTTAATTTGCATCTCTTTGATGGCTAGTGATACTGAGCATCTTTCATGTTTCTGGGCTCTCTGTATGTCTTCCTTGGAGAGGTGCCTAATCAGGTCCTTTGCCCATTTTTTAACTGGATTGTTTATCTTCCTGATGTTGAGTCATATGTCCTATGTGTCCTTGGCAAATATGTTTCAAAGGAACAGTCAGTTCCCTTGAAAACAGTATGGAATTTCCTCAAAAAATTAAAACTGGAACTGTTTTTCAATCTAGCAATTCCACTGCTGGGAATATATCTTAAGAATCCCCGAAACACCAATTCAAAAGAAGTTATGCACCCTTATGTTCATAGCAGTGCTATTTACAATAGAAAAGTATTGGAAAAAGCCTAAGTGTCCACCAGTAGATGAATGGATTTAAAAAAAACTGTGGTACATTTAAGTGGAATACTATGCAGCAGAAAGAAAGAAGGAATTCGTACCTTTTGCGACAGCATGGATGGAACTGGAGACTGTTATGCTAAGTGAAATAAGCCAGTTGGTGAAAGACAAATATCGTATAATCTCACTTATAGGAGGAATATAATGAATAAAATAAACTAACAAGCAAAACAGAACCAGAGACATGGAAACTTGGAACAGACTGACAGCTGCCAGAGGGGAGGGGGCAGGGGAATGGTAGAAAGAAGGGGAAGGGACTAGACAAAGAACATGTATAAATGACCCTTGGACATGGACAATGTTGTGGGGTTTGACTGTGGGGCTATGGGGTGGGCTGGGTGGAAGTGGGCAAAGAGGGAAAAATCGAGACAACTGTAATAGAATAAATAATAATAAAGTAACCTCCCTTTTCCAAGTCATTGTTTTTTTTTAAGCCCAGCCTCCCTGGGGGAATTTGATTGCGTTGACGGATGCCAACTCCATAGACTCCACCAATGGTTTTCTTTGAACTCATTTTACATATTTCAGATTAATGATTCCTCGTGTTTAAAATAATGAGATTGAATTAATCCAGGGATTCTGAACCTGGGGTTTAGGAGATCAGTGAACTTGAGAACATTTCCTCTTCATTTCCACTGATCTCTAGCAGAAGTGTTTCCTTCAACTGCAAGTACAAGTATCAAACCGCGGTCCTGTTAGCAGGACCTGTGCCTTATCACTAATAGAAATAACAAACATTTTCATATCACATGACAGTTGTAGATATCTTGAAATGTCATTTACACTCATTGCCACTTAAAAATCATGGTAGTTATTAAACTGCTGCTAGATCTTGTTACTTAATAGATTAAATAGAGAAGTACATATATCACACATTTATAATATTTGATACCTTGATAACCATATTTTTAATGTGATTTGTTTTCTTTGCATTCCTATATATGATGTTTTATACATTCAAAAACATTATTTTGAAAGCCAAAATGAAATGTCTCCTGGGCCCTCAAAAAAAAACATTTCAAAAATTTAATCAGATTTCCAGCCAAGATGAAGGCCTAGGTAGACACACTGTGCCTACTTGCACAATGAAAAGAAGGACAATAACAAATTTAAAAACAAAAAACAACCAGAACTGACAGAAAATTGAACTGTATGGAAGTCTGACAACCAAGGAGTTAAAGAAGACACATTCATCCAGACCACTGGAGGGGCAGAGATCGGCAGCTGGGTTGAGAGGACTTGTGGCAAGGTAGTGGCTGGTGGAACCAGTGAGGTGATGGATGGTGGAGTGGGCAGTCCCACACTCATGTGCAGATAAACCGGGAGGAACAACTGGGGAGTGAAACAGACCATGCAACCCAGGGCTCCAGCTTGGGGAAATAAAGCCTCAAACTTCTGATTGAAAACTCCTGTGGGGATTGAGGCAGCAGCGTGAGAAATCTCCAGCCTCACAGGAGTTTGTTGGAGAGACCCACAGGGTCCTAGAACTTACACAAGCCAACCCACCCAGGAATCAGCACCAGAAGGGTCCAATTTGCTTGTGGGTAGCTGGGGAAGTGACTGAAAAACAGCAGAGAGCAGAGCAAGTGGCATTGTTCCCTCTCAAACCCCTCCCCCACATACAGCGTCACAGTACAGTAACATGGGTTGCCCCACCCTGGTGAACACCTAAGGCTCTGCCCCTTACTATGTAACAGGTGTGTGGAGACAAAAAAAAAAATGGCCCAAATGAAAGAACAGATCAAAACTCCAGAAAAAATACAACTAAGTGATGAAGAGATAACCAACCTATTGGATAAACAGTTCAAAACACTGGTAATCAGGATACTCACAACATTGGTTGAATATGGTCATAAATTAGATGAAAAAATGAAGGCTATGCTAAGTGAAATAAAGGAAAAGGTACAGGGAACCAATAGTGACAGGAAGGAAACCAGGACTCAAATCAATGGTATGGACCAGAAGGAAGAAAGAAACATTCAATCAGAACAGAATGAAAAAACAAGAATTCAAAAAAATGAGGAGAGGCTGAGGAACCTCCAGGAGATCTTTAAACATCCCAACATCCGAATCCTGGGGGTACCAGAAGAATAGGAAGAGCAAGAAATCGAAAACTTATTTGAACAAGTAATGAAGGAGAACTCTCCCAATCTGGCAAAGGAAATAGACTTCCAGGAAGTTCAGGAAGCTCACGGTCCCAAAGAAGTTGGACCCAAGGAGGAACACACCAAGGCACATCATAATTACATTAGCCAGGATGAAAGATAAGATGAGAATCTTAAAAGCAGCAAGAGAGAAGGAGACAGTTACCTACAAAGGAGTTCCCATCAGACTGTCAGCTGATTTCTCAAAAGAGACCTTACAGGCAAGAAGGGGCTGGAAAGAAGTATTCCAAGTCATGAAAGGCAAGGACCTACATCCTAGATTGCTCTATCCAGCAAAGCTTTCATTTAGAATGGAAGGGCAAATAAGGTGCTTCTCAGATAAGGACAAGTTAAAGGAGTTCATCATCACCAAGTACTTATTCTATGAAATGTTAATGGCACGTATCTAAGAAAAAGAAGATAGAAAATATAAACAGTAAAATGATAACAAACTCACAATAATTAACAACCATACCAAAAACAAAAACAAACTAAGTAAACAACTAGAACAGGAACAGAACCACACAAATGGAGATCACATGGGGAGAGTTAGCAACAGGGGAGTGGTAGGAAGAGACAGGGGGAAAAGGTACAGAGAATAAGTAGCATAGATGGTAGGTAGAAAATAGACAGGGGGAGGTTAATAATAATATAGGAAATGTAGAAACCAAAGAACTTATATGTATGACCCATGGACATGAACTAAAGGGGGAGAATGTGGGTAGGAGGGGGTGTGCAGGGTGGAGGGGAATAAAGAGGGGAAATGGGACAACTGTAATAGCATGATCAATAAAATATATTTTAAAAAAGAAAATGTAATCATAAAAAAACATTTCAAGTCCTTGGACTGAACAGTCTTAGGTTTTCAAAGCCCATGTTGGTATGTACACAAGATTTCTTTCCATCTCTCTGGGAAAATAGCTCACAATTTAGATAATTATCTCTGTCACAGGGTCACACTGACATTTTGATCATTCCTCATCCGCCTCGAAGTGCTGACACCTAGTCTACGAGCTGAAACGGCCAAAAAGTTAAGGTCAACCTTTCAAACAAACCTTTCTCCAGAAACTATTCTTTAAAACTTTCACAGAAAAATGTAGGAAAAAGCACCAGAAACTGAACTAGGAAATCCATGTCTTACTCCAGTTTTGCTTTCTAATCCTGGGAAAATCATTTAACTTCTCTGAACCTCATCTATAAACACATTTAGATGCTTATTAAAATCTCTAAGTTCTCTTTCCAGTTGTAAAATCCTGTATTTCTCAAATTTTCTGCTCTTCTGCCGGGTGTGTTCTTTGGGATTCAGTTCTTAGTACTTTCATTCATTCATTCATTCATTCATTCATTCATTCATCAGATGTTGAGGTGGGAATAACTAAGCAACTATGCTAGAAGGTTCCAAGAAAATTTTCCAATGAGTCATATTGGAAAGGTTTGGAAGGCTGAGTAGAAGTTCATTAAGGAGCGGACAAGGACATTCCAGGCAGAGAGGACACTGCCAAGGGTCAGTGTGCTCAGGGCTTGATATGGGCTCAAGAGGGGCCAGATCTACTGGGCCTGGGCTCTGTGGCTTATAGGAAATGGGAGGAAGTTTATAAACGGGTGAAGTGAGGTAGTCAAGTTTGTGTTTTGAAAAAAACAGCCCTGGGAAAAACTGAAATCAGAGAGATCTGTCAGAAAGTAAGATGTTGTGACATTTGAGATGACAGATAATGGAGACACAAATCAAGGCATGGGCAATGGAAATAGAAAAATTATTGGAAACAATGGCAGGAGACAATCTTTATAAGAAATTGGGTGTGGTGGGTGAAGGAGGAATCAGTGGGGACCCTAGTTTCCAGTGAGGACAAGTGGGTGAAGAGTGATAATGAAGGGTGTACAGTTATTAATTAGAACAGGAAATACAAGAAAAAGAAAAGTTTTATCCTGGCTGGTGTAGCTCAGTGGATTGAGTGTGGGCCTGAGAACCAAAGAGTCGCCAGTTCAATATCCAGTCAGGGCACATGCCTGGGTTGCGGGCTGGGTCCCCAGTAAAGGGGAGTGTGAGAGGCAGTCACACAGTGATGTTTCTCTCCCTCTCTTTCTCCCTCCTTTCTCTTCTGTCTATAAAAGTAAATAAAATCTTTTTTTAGTGTTTTTTATGTTTCAAAAAAGGCCTCAGCCTCATACAATTTATTTGCTTGCTAGGAAACTTTAGGGACCTGTATACATTTGATTGACATTGAGGTATAATTCCTAGATGTACAGTCATGCACTGCATGTTTCATTCAATGACAAACTGCATATATGACATGGTGTCACAGGTGTGCACAGGTAACCAGGTTCTTGGTGATCAGGACAAAGAATTGAACCAAACACCCAGAGTTTATAGCAAAGAACATGGGAGCAGGCCAACTTCAAGCAGAGATTGACCCTGGGGGCTGGAGGGACTCTATTCTTATGGGGTGGATCCTTCCCGGCTAGTTTTGGTGGGCTTTTACTGCGCATATACAAGTAGTTGTATTACTTTAAAGCTGCTGCACATGTGGTCTCCCATGATTTTCCCTGATTGGCCACCAGGGAAGAGGGTCCCACAATGCTACCGAATTGACCCCTCTTTTTCCTGGGGTCCCCCTGTAGTAGGTTCACCTTTCCCTTTGCCAGAGAATTATAGCTCTCCATGTTAGAGATTGGTGAAAAGGAAAGGAATTATTTATTCAAGTTACACAGACTTAAAAGTAATGACTTAATGTCTTCATCAAAATCCCAAAGTCCCTTAAAACACCCATAAACACACACAGTCCTTCCTTCCCTCCTTTGCCCAGCCTGGGGTACCGTATCTCAGGGAAAGAAATAGAAGTCCGTGGCTCAGGCAGCCCCTGGTTCTTCCCAATAACCCGTGCTCGCCTGGGAGGCCTCTCTCAGTTCCCAGCACCATCAGCCGTGTCACCGGGATCTCCAGCTAAAGCCGCGTGGTGGTTCTCTGCTAAAGCCGCATGGTGATTCTTCTCATGGCTGCCGGGGGAGAGGGGTCCCCACTCTGCCGAAAGCGTGTGGTTCTCCTCACTGCCACAGCCACATGGTCCTCTAAAGTAAATAAAATCTTAAAAAGAAGAAGGAAAGTTTCTCTGGTGAAGAAAACTAAGTTTTGAAGTGTTGAGTTTGAGGAGCCTGTTTGGCCTCCAGAGAGAAATCCTGACTAGCCCTTGCAAATATGGGCATGTGGTTGTGCAGAAAGACATGCCTGGGGATACAGAACTATAGACATCACACCAGGTGACTGAAACCATTTCATCAGCTTCCCCATCACCACCAATGGCACCACCAGCCATCCGCCCAGTCCCCTTGCATTGTTTCAGCTCACCAAGCCCCTCAGATCCCGACTCTTGTCTTTGCTATTAAGGCTCATGACAACTGCCTCCTCCTCACTCCCACCTTTCCAACCGACCTTTATGTTACTCCATAACACATCTATGCATTATTAGGGTACAGGCAAAATTGTTGTTGCAAAGGAACCCCAGAGTACGATAGCTTATATAAGATAGGAGTTTCTTTCTTTCTTATATAACAGCCTACAGCCTACAGGGCAGCTCTGTTCCATGAGGACATATAGGAACTTTGGCTGATGGCTATCTCTGCCATCCTCAGCATCCCTATTAGGGTCCAAGGAATTGTTCCAATTATTGCCATTTCCCAGTTGGTGCGGGGAAAAATCAGGGCAAGGAGCTTCATCTTTAGCGAGATAAATATATATCAATTCCATTCATATCCCATTGGTCCAAACTTGGTCATATGACCACACCTACCTTCCAGGGAGGGTTACCTAGTATCTGGAGTCTCTTTAAGTGTGGAGTCTCTTTGTTGTTTCCCTAGTAGTTCTTGCTCATAGCTGTATGTCTCTTATTAATACTTGGTTATCTTTGATTGTATGCTGGACATTATAGATGAAAAATTATTTGTAGAAATAATTCAATGCCCAGGTTGATGTAATCTTCCTCTAGAGATGTTCTTTTGCTTTTTCCAGCATCACTTTAGTCCAAGTTCAAGATGGGAAACTTTCTAAAGGAGCCATTTCCAGTTCACCCTTACTCCTACTGCATGCGTGCACATGGAAAGAGGAATGGTTTACCAGGACTCCATCCTTGTCAGGACCTGATCTCGCTCTTGTCCCCCTAATTTCATGAGGCTGCTACAAAGACAGCCCACCCTGTCCATTGTCTCTTCAGGATCCGCTAATGACTCCGAGGCAAAAACTGTCCAGAGTGCCGGACTCATCCCCTCTGGATTTCCACTCTCTGCTGGATCTCCCCCCAGTAATTTATCTGTATTTTGTTAGCTTTTGATGCTTTTTAAAGAGATGTTTAATACATTACGTTCAGCAGGAAGGTTGATCTGAATTAGCTAGTGTGCAAATACTAAAATTGGAAGTGTTAGAGGTTCATGGGCCACATGCATCGAAAATCACGTCACGCTTGTTGAAACTTGAGATTCCAGGGCTGCCATCTCAGACTTCATTCAGAACTCATGGTACTAAAACCCACAAATATGCACTTTTGATAGTTTCTCAGCCTATGATTATGAAGACTCAAGTTTGAGAAAATTTCCCCAAAGCCTAGCCCAGAACTCTTAAGAATAGGTATTAAAGGAATTTTGTTTTTACCTTGTGGAACACGTCATTCTTTTTTTTTTTTTACTTTACTTGTTGTTCAAGTTCAGTTTTCTGCCTTTCCCCCCCATCCCAGCCCTCCCCACCTCCCTCCCATTTCCACCCCCCTTGTTATTGTTCATGTGTCCTTTATACTTGTTCCTGCAAACCCTTCTCCTTTTCCCCTGAAATTCCCTCCCCTCTCCCCTCTGGTCACTGTCAGCCTGTTCTCAATTTCAGTGTCTTTGGTTATATTTTGCTTCTTTCTTTGTTTTGTTGATTAGGTTCCTGCTAAAGGTGAGATCATATGGTATTTGTCTTTTACTGCCTGGCTTATTTCACTTAGCATAATGCTTTCCAATTCCATCCATGCTGGTATTAAAGGAATTTTGATTTGATTCTTTTTTAAAGGTCAGGTAGGGCAGAAGCAAGCAGAACATATGCTTTAGTCAGAATTTCGTCACTGTTTAGATCTCTTATCTCCTCTCCATTTGATAAAATATCCCCCTTAAAACAAGATGTTCCTAACAAAAAAATCTCAAGAAGCAAAACCCTATCTAAAGCCAAAGTCTAGTCCTGGTACATTCACCTGTATCAGGAGCAGCGTTCATTTTGATCAGTCATGGACGGCAGGTGCTTCATGTGCCTGTCAGTCACTAAGGAAAGGTTTGATAAAGCAGTTAGGTTACTTAAAGATATGTTGACCCCAAATCCATTGGTAAATCTATGAACTACTCTAAAAAAAAAGAATCCATGAAGCTATATCCTTTAGGAAATGTTGGCAATTATAAATAGTAAGGTTCCCCCAATATAATTATTTGGCCAAATACAGATGTCAATACTATGTTAGTCTTCAACATTATATTGAAATTTTATTGGTTTAAGAAATTTGTAGATCTCAGAATCACTGACTTAACAACTACTAAAGCCCTGACTGGTGTGGCTCAGTGGATTGGGCATCATCCCGACAACCAAAAGATCACTGGTTCAATTCTCAGTCAGAGCACATGCCTGGGCTGCAGGCCAGAACCCTAGTTGGGGGTGTGTGAGGGGCAGCTGATCAATGTTTCTCTCGCACATCAATCTTTTCCACCCTCTCTTTCTCCCTCCCTTCCCCCTCTCTAAAAATAAAGAAATAAAATCTTAAAAACAAACAAACAAGCAAGCAAGCAAGCAAGCAAGCAAACTACTCAAGCCATTCTAGATTCCAGTATTCAAGAAATTCAGCCTGAGTGCTAAAGTCTTTGTAAATAGCCGGCTAATCTGTATTACACACTGTCAGGAACATGATTAATTATCTATTTGGATTAGCCAACAGAATCTATGTTCCCATGTTTCTGTGACACAGTTACTTAAATGTCTTAGCTCTGGCCATGCTTTTGAGTGACAATGCTTTCTCAAATGTTTTCCTTTATTTTCTTACAGGAAAAAAGAAAAAAATTCATAGTCAAGCTGTCTATGAGCAACACCTTTACATTTCTCATTCTGTGCCAGTGTGCAGTGTCTTAGATTTCTTCAACTTTTAAAGGAAAAGATTTGTGTGGGTTCTGGTGTTTTCCACAGCTGAATAACCTTAGTATGGAAACATGCTCACGTTACATAGCATAGACTTCAATAGAAAGGTTCAGAAAATTTGAGCTTTTTAATCAGATGATCTTACTTTCTACACAGAAAATGAAATTCCACAGGGACACTGCTCATCAGAGCAGGCTTTGTTCCTTCATAATATTCGTTTTCTTTTATTTCTCCCTAACCAAGACGATACTTCAAAAACCACCTGAATAGGGAGGATGGGATTACAAGTGAGCTGTTATGAGATTTTAAAAAATCAGATCTTTTTTGGAAACTACTATCAGTTGGAGAGTGGTTTACATGTAAAGTATGCCAAATACCTTAAACGTAAGCCAACTCTGAATATGCCTTATCCGTGAAATAATGTTTGCCACTTCAGGAACCTAATAGGCTGGTACACGTTTCATGGGCTATGGTAACCTACGTAACCTGCAACGATTGGAAAATCATTATTGCATGATGCTATGGTTTCATGTAACCAGATTCATTTGCTTTAGTAATGGAATCATTTAGGCCTGATTAAAGCTATCTAGATTATGATTCTAAGGAACCGGTAATTTGTGAGTAACAAAATATCTCTAAAATCTGTATGTTTGCAACTACATCACAATTTTAGGGGTTTTTTAAAAAGATTTTTTTTAAAGATTTTATTTATTTATTTTTAGAGAGGGAAGGGAGGGAGAAAGAGAAAGAGAGAGAAACATCAATGTGCAGTTGCTGGGGGCTGTGGCCTGCAACCCAGGCATGTGCCCTGACTGGGAATCGAACCTGTGATGCTTTGATTTACAGCCCGAGCTCAATCCACTGAGCTACCCCAGCCAGGGTACAATTTTAGGTTTTTAAAGGTACCTACTCTAAAGCAGAAACCTGGGCTTGCTTAAACGCCCTCTCTTTTATTTCCTAGGCTCTTGATAAATTTATTCATGGCTCTCACCAGTCTAGGTTTTATGTCTGTTAAGATGGGTAGGAAACATGCGATGTTTGACTATGTTAAGAAAAATTAGCTAACACTTGAAAACAAGGCAAAAAAAAAAAAGGATGACAACTTGTCCTTTCAATGTTGCACTAAGCTTAACTTAAAGGCCTTTATCTGACAGGCCCACCCCAAGGATTATTCAGTTCTCTAGGGCAACACACTGTTGTTTGATTAAGGCTCAGACATGTTGACTTATAGATTTTTGTCCAGTGGAGATGCAAAAGAATTCTGTGCAAGGGATGTGATAACCCCAAAGGTTATGGGGTGTTTTTGTGGCCTGTTTTTCCTCTAATTTAGCAAACTTATTTCAGCATGTTTTTTCCTTTTTGAACATAAATTTCTGACTTTTGAATTCTCCTTTGTACCAGATTTACCATCCTGCTGGTACCCTAACTAATGCATAAAACCTGTGACATGTATTCATTCTGTATTTGCATTAGGGTTGTGCTTTGAAAATTACACTGTAATTTATGAAGAAAAGACATGGATCTCACAAGATACCAAAGAAAATGAACCTCATTACTTTAGTTCATCCAGTTTCACTTCTCTGAGAAACACATTTTATAAGAATTAAACCAATGCATTTTGATTCTACCCTTTAAATCCTATTTCCTGGTAGCCTTCTGACAGAGTCATCAAGCTTATTGTCCCAAGAAAGAAAGGATGGGCAGGTGCTAACCAGAACAGAAAGGCCATTCATCAGTCAAAGTTGATTTTCTTGACCTCTTTTTAGTAAGCCAGTGTACATAAAACCCAGGCTTTTTTTTGGAGAAAGGGATTTCTAAATAATAAAGCTTTCTTTTTCATACATAGGCCCTGTGTGCAGAATAGAAGGAGGCCCCCCAGGCTGTAAAGAAGAGAGGGGAAAATGCTCCCCCCACTTCTGTACTCAGCTGTAGAGAAAATAATGGGGGAATGGAGTCTGGGAGGGAGGTCTCAAGACACAATTGTCCTGATCTCCTCCTTCCAGGTCAAAGTACTAGGGCAGGAAATATGTTAACTATGTGCTGGGAAAGCAGGGGAAAGTAGGGGGCAGGTCTGAATCCTGCTGTTTTTTGGGAGGATAACATCCGCCCTTTGTTACTATGAGGTCCCCAAACCATGTCCCTCCCTCAAACACCCAGGTGCCATCTGGGGGAGCAGCAGAGGGAGAAGCAGAACTCTCACCTGTTGAGCACTTGAGTAATACGAGTAGAAGCTGTTTAACTACAAAGATATTTTAAATTATGGGATTAAATTGAGGTTAATAAATTGGACTTGATTTTGCCTCTTCCCCCAACTTCTACTTTAAAGATGGGAGCTTATAAGGCAGATCAGAGCAGACTTAGAGGAATATGCAAGCTACATTTTTAGCCTCGCTGAGTATATCATGAGTAAATTTGAAAGCGTGCCACCTATGGATGTATCGCATGCTCCTCTGTCCTCTTTTTGCCATACACAATCCATAAATGCATTGTTACTTTTTGATTTCAGAGAGAGCATTGTCCTATTTACTGTGATTTCTGGTCTCCACCTGACACATCTGTGTGCTTTCTGCAATGCTTGTTATCTCACAAGATCAAGATCAGTACAAGATATGTACTGGCTACATATTCCAGTAGCAGGTACCAGAGTACAACTACTTGGATATCTCCTCAGAGTTCTTTCAATCTTTTCTCACTATATTTTAGACACCATTCACCGAACATAACCTGTTGTATCTACTTCCTGGTGCCCTTTGCATTGGATTAGGACCATGTGACTATTTGTGGAGCATTTTGCTGCTAATGCGTGGCTTTCCAGAGCTCTTTTTCTCTTGGATGTGGCAACTGGCAAAGCTTGAAATGGTGGCTTCTGAGTCACTATGAGGAGCAGAAGTCCCAGATGACTTGTGATGGACATGTAGCATGAGTGGAAAATACATTGTGTTGTTTGGGACTGTTTGTTACAATAGAACGTTGCCTCTCCTATCTCACAGAGGTGCTTTAATGACGGGAAATGACTCACCCAAGATATTTCTTCTAAAGATGACACTTCATGGCGGTTTCTTCAAATGGCTCATCTCTTTATATGTGGATGGATTTTTCATAGCAAAAAAAGTAAAGACAATTAGGTGTTAACCTAAAAATAAAAGCATCAAGGTAAGAGGCAACAATTATTGAACTAAAAAAATAACTATTCTGAAAGCATTGATACAGACAAAACCCCAAATATGTTCCAATTAGGAAGAAAAAGTGAGGGATATTTATGAGAAAGAGAAGGGGAATAGGCCCCTGGCTGGCGTAGCTCAGTGGATTGAGCTCGGGCTGCGAACCGAAGTATCGCAGGTTCGATTCCCAGTCAGGGCACATTCCTGGGTTGCAGGCCACGGCCCCCAGCAACCACACATTGATGTTTCTCTCTCCCTTCCCTCTCTAAAAATAAATAAATAAAATCTTAAAAAAAAAAGAGAAGGGGAATAGAAGGAAGAGATATCTATAGGTGTTAATTTAAGGAAGGAATTTCCATAGGTGCAGTTAAATTAATGAGGAGGAAAATAATTTTTCTTCTTCCTACCTTCTAAGTTCTTCTGACTGGAATAATAATCCATTTACATTATATTTCTATAGTTTTTTATTTTTAAACTTATTTATTATTTTATTTTTAAAAGATTTATTTATTTATTTATTTATTTATTTATAGAGGGGAAGGGAGGGGGAGGGAGGGAGGAAGAGAGGGAGAGAAATATAAATGTGTGATTGACTCTCATGCACCCCCTACTGGGGACCTGGCCCACAACCCAGGCATGTGTCCTGACTGGGAATCGAACTGACGACACTTTGGTTCACAGCTCGTGCTCAATCCACTGAGCTACCCCAGCCAGGGCCGTTTTTAATATCTTTAAGTGGACATAAAGCTAAGTCAAGTTAGTCAGTTTAATCTATCCATTCCATTATTTTGTTTGTTGGGCAGTAAGGTAGTTTCTAGTCAGTCAATGGGGTAATACATTTTTAGGAACACCTCTTTGTGGACATCCTAGTATATATTTAAGATGATTACTTTAGGGTAAAGTCCCAGAAAAAAAATTACTGCTTCAAAGACCATGACATTTTTTAGGTTAGTTGATAAATACTGCTAAATTACTTTCCAAACTAGTTATATCAATCTACATTATGATGTGTCATGTCTTATCATGACAAATTATAGGCTATATTAGAACAGCCTCAGGGACTGCAGAATAATCTTCCTTAGAGATCTTTAAATTTCCTTCTCTGTGTTCCAAGTCAGACTTTCAAAGACATAAGAAAGTTTTGCCAACTCTAAATTAAAAAGAAGAGATTTAAATTACAAATAATGGGAAGGTTAACATAGACATGGTGCTCTTTACCTTCTATCTTAGATTTGAATGGTGACTTTCTTTCCAAGTGAAATGTTTTGACATTATCTCCATAAGCAAGGTAAATGTCTATTCTTTTTTTTTTAATTTTATTTATTTTTAGAGAGAGGGGAAGGGAGGGAGAGAGGGAGAGAACATCAATGTGTGGTTGTCTCTTGTGCGCCCCCCACTGGGGACCTAGCCCACAACCCAGGCATGTGCCCTGACTGGGAGTTGAACTGGTGACACCTTGCTTCGCAGTCTAGTTCTCAATTCACTGAGCTACACCAGGCAGGGCGGTAAATGTCTATTCTACAAGCAGGAAAATATTGAGGCACAAAAAAGTTTCTGAAGTGACTTTCTTATAGCCATATAATTTATACTAAACTCACATCTATAGCTGAAAATAGTTCTTGGGAAGAACTATTAGCAATGCTAGTAAAGTTCAGACTCACCAGTGGGTAGGAATAAATTTTCCTCTACCCTTTTAGTTTCTTCCGGCTGGTCTAAAAATCAAACAGACATGAAACAGATTAGCAAGAGAAAATTACCAAATTTAATTATATATGTACATAGAGGGAACCCCACATACATGAGACATTCAGAGACAGAAAGGGAAAATGAGGTATATATGACATTTTGTGCTAAGGGTGAGGTAAAGTGTATGCATGCTTCAAAGGGGAGGAAGGTTATTATCAGGATGATAAGACTAGATGTTCAGTAATTAAAAGTTTGCCCTACTCTACAGATAGGTCATAAAAAGTTATTTCTGATGGCAATGCTTATTATGTGTAAGGCCCCAATTTAAAATCTTTTTAAAAAAATATTTTATTTGTTTGTTTTTAGAAAGAGGGGAAGGGAGGGGAAGAGAGAGGGAGAGAAACATCAATCAGTTGCCTCACAGGGGACCAAACCTGCAACCCAGGCATGTGCCCTGATTGGGAATCGAACTGGTGACCTTTTGCTTTGTGAACCAACTGACCCATTGCTTTGTGGGATGGTGCTCAACCAATTGAGCTACTGGTCAAGGCCCAATTTAAATTCTTTTTCTTTTTTTAAAGATTTTATTTTTATTTATTTATTTTTAGAGAGGGAAGGGAGGGAGGGAGAGAGAGAGAGAAACATCAATGTGCAGTTGCTGGGGGCCATGGCCTGCAACCCAGGCATGTGCCCTGACTGGAAATCGAACCTGCGATGCTTTGGTTTGCAGCCCGCGCTCAATCCACTGAGCTATGCCAGCCAGGGCCCAATTTAAATTCTTTAAGGGAGAGATAAAAGTTTCCCTGTAGCCCACAGGGTCTCGATTCCCTTCAGATCCAAGTAATTTACATGTCACAGTGATACATGTTGGAGAAGCATGTTGTGAACCCCTTCACCGCCAGACAGACCAGATAAATGACAATTTTTTAAAAGAGGGAGTTCCGGGAAAGAAGGCTCCATTTAAGTTCTATCTTTGCATGAAAGAAAATACTGTAACATCAAAAGAAGGAATTCGTAATACAAAACAATACACACAACCTAGACTTCATCCTAACATTTTGCAGTTTGTAAGAATCAGTGTTTTCCCTGAGAAACTGTTCGGAAGACTTTAAAATGATAATAATATGTTATTTCCTTCTTATGAATTTTAATGAACAAAGAACCAGTTTGTGTTATATTTTAAATATTAAGAGGCTTGGTGTAGACCAGTTTCTCAACTCTGGCACTATTAACATTTTTTATGGGATCATTCTTTGTTTTGGGGGGCTGTCCTGTGCACTGTGGGATGATTAGTAGCATTCTTGGCCCCTAGTTATTAAATGCTGGTGGCAACCCACCCTCTCCCCTGTTGTGACAGTCAAAAGTATCTCCAGACACTGCCAGATGTCCCCTGGGGACATAATCATCCCAGTTGAGAACCACTGGTGTGGTACACATGATATGTTTAATTGTGTTTAATAAGCTCTGGTT